>CAEFZY010005842.1:0-20874 GCA_903066815.1 Brachyrhaphis roseni
CCTGTCCATCTTCTTCTTTCCTTCCTTCTTTCATCCCTCTTTTGGATGCTTCTTCTTCTTCTTCTTCTTCTTCTTCTCCTTGTTAAAACAACAGCCTGACTTCCAAATCGTCTGTAAATCAGATCAACAGTTTCAGTACCCAACAGTTTTTTTTCATCTTTGCCAATTTGTTGCAATGCAAAGTGATTATCTCGACACGGCGAGTCATGCATGTGCAGCCACTGCCCCCTATAGGCAGGTGGAAGAAAGAGCTTCCGTCATAGATCTGCAAAACTTAGATGTAGCAATCGCATAGCTAGAGAATAATGTGGAAATCCTTAGAAAACTTTCAAAGACCTATTTTAATGCACTATGCAGTAGTGAGCACACTTCCACTAATTCGCTAAAACCTGAGCTAACATTTTATTTAGCGCTTTTGTTAATTTTTGAAACTTTTAGCCTGTTTAGCTTCCTCTAAGTTTACTTTTCAGGGTAAATTCTAAATTTAATTCTTTAATTTACTTTTTGCTGTTTTGATCAACATTTGTGTTAAAGTTTTGGTTATTGACCTAAGATTTCTTCAAACCAGCGCTTATATTCATGCTCTTATTTTGAGCATAAAAACTGTTTACGCAACAGGTCAGTTTCCTCTCCTCATATTCTCTCTTTTTCCCAGTAACTGTATTTCAAACAGGAAACATACAAGAAAAAAAAAAAACACGGACAGTAGAGAACAAGATATAAACATTATTATATTAACTTAGGGCATTGTGGAGCATGTAAGTTATAATTTCAAAATGAAATTGGTGCACAAAGATTTTAGTTTTTCAAGGACAAATATACTTTAGGTTGGATTGAAGTTAGTGCTTTAAGTACCATGTTGGTGTAGCACAACTAGCTTTTAGTTAGCATCACCCTCCATTGTTAATATGCATTAAGATATAAAGTGGAAACCATCACTACCACAGAAGCCAACAGCTAAAGTCTTCCTTAACTCTGGTCTTGCAAACTTCAGTCAATAAACGTTGCGCCTTGATATCTCAGCTTCCAAAATTGCATTTTCTTTTGAATATTTTAAATATTCTCAACAAAATATCAGTAAATATGATTTTTCATGGATATATTTGTGTTCGGTTCCACAGAAATATTTGCAAATAGACGAGGTTTCACTGTATGCTGATGAGAGACAACTTTATATTTCTGTCTCACCGCATGACCAAGGTCAACTAGACTCAATAAAATAGATGTGTCTATATTATAAGAGGTCAGCTTTCCTCCAGCTTAGTGAAGATTTGGTGCCAAAAATGAAAGGTTAGACATCAACACTCAACTGGACACAGTGAGAGCAAAGACAATTTAAAGCAGCCTCAGTAAAAGCATGAATTTATGTTTGGATGAGTTTATTGTTGCTTTCTGACCATAAATCTTATATTGTGAAGTTTTACTGTGGTAAAGCTGGTGGTGGTTACTTTTCTTTATTTTACCGCAAAATATTTCATAGATATTTTTATTTTCTGCTAAAAGCATCTTAATTCAGATTCATCTCTAGGTGTTCTGTCCAGTATAAGAAAACAGGATAGATGTGCATCAGCATCTCTCCTGTATTAAAAATGAACATGGTTAGCTAAAACCACAGAAAGCCCTCAGGCTGTTGTTGAATTATGTGTGTGGTGGGAAAACCTGATTAAAATGTGAAACTAATATCAGCAAATCTAAGTAAAAGTATCTATATTTTTAGGCTTCTCTTAGTTTTATTAGGAAAAGTGTTTATTTCTCCTTTTTGTAGTCCTTTACTGTTGTGTACAGTAACCTGATTTCATACTGTTAAAGTAAAAAAAAACAAAAAAAAACTGCAAAAATTAGAAATATATGAACCAGAACGACTCCCGAAATCACTGAGCTTTTTTCTTAAATGTCTGTCAAACAGATTAAACATAAAGTTGAGGTTTTTTTTCTTAAACTAGAACTTTTTCAGAAACTAATTTACAGCCACAGCTCGTCATACACTAGGATGTTGGAATGGCGTAAAAACAATGATGTTTAGACCTGCACTGCAAACACACAAACTCTTAAGTGTTTTTTAGTCCAAATATCTTCATACACTTGAAATGGGACAAAACTAACTTAAGCGTAATTTTTGAACACAATATAAGAACTTGTTTTGAGCCAATAATTCCTCAATATTGATTAAAATAAGTACTAGTTCCATTGGCAGATTATTTTCCTTTAAACAAGATATTATTCTTGTGCTAAAAGTGAAATAATCTGTTAGGGGAACTCTAACTTTTTCATGAATTTTAAGAAACTATTGACTGAAACCAAGCATCCATATCATGCTGAAAGTTGCTTTTAAGTTTGTTTTGTCTTATTTCAAGTGTATTAAGATATTTGCACTAAAAACTAGACCAAAAATACTTGGTAGGATTTTGTGTTTTTGCAGTGTAGAATCAAAAAGAAACCAAAAGATGAAGAAACGCCTTTAACAAAAAAAAAGAAAGCATTGACATCTATTGACATCTTTGCATTCAGCTGATAGAGTTCACATATCCATATCTGTGTTTTTCTATTTTAAGACTACATTACACATTCCCAACCAGGCTGAGTATTTTTAAAAAGAATACAAGAGGAATTTTGTAAAACGGTTGAATAAATCTGAGTTACTTGGGTTCGTATTTTCACTTGAAGTGCAGATGCCTGTTTTACGGCACAAAGGACCGAACAGAGACACGCTCTGATATGGATTTTAGGGATGGAGGGGGCTGACAGGCGGAGAGACGGGCAGTAATGGAGGGCAGACGCCTTTGGGACCCCCGGCAGCTCGTTTAGAGCGACGCCGGGAAGGTGGGTGTTTGCATGCATGTCGAGGTGTTTAAGAGGGGAAGCACCTTAGGGATCCGTCGCCAGCAAAACCAAGGAGCTCATTTGTGTTGAGCTGCGTGTTGCAGGGGTCTGAGATGAGGCCAGCGTAAATGGGATGATGCCACCTGGTCCTGCTCCTCTGGTCAATTAGCAGAGAGAAAAAGGTGGTTAATGAGAGAGAATGAGACCGAGCAACAGCATGAGCAACGACGGTGTGTGTTTGTGTGAAATATGTCACGGTGGTGGGCTTGTAATTGTGAGGATGACTACAGTATGGACCGCGTTTTCCTTCAGCATCTATAACATGTATGTTATTCTGCTGAGGCTCACGTAACGATTACCTGGGTGTGTGTCAGAGTTGCTTCATTGGCTCATTGTTCATTGGCTTATTGTGTAAAACATACAATATGTCTAGATATGATGAGGGATGGAGATAAAATTCAGTTTTTAGACAACATACAGACATAGTTCTCAATAATAAACCTTACTAAGACAACTCCTGGATCCACACTGCAAAATCACTAAATCATACAAAGGATTTTTAATCTATTTTTTGTGAAAAATGTCTTGGTAAATGTCTTGGTACACTTGAAATAAGACAAAACTAACTTGCAAATAACTTTTTAGCAAGATAAAGGAGCTTGTTTTAAGTCAATAATTCCTTAGTATTGAAGAAAAGGTACTAGTTCCATTGGCAGATTATTTCACTAAAAACATGGAAAAATATCTTATGAGTGAAATAATTTGCCAGTGGAACTAGGACTTCCATCCATCCATCCATTTTCTAACACCCTTGTCCCTAGTGGAGTCTGGAGGGGTGCTGGTGCCCATCTCAAGCTAACGTTCCGGGCGAGAGGCGAATTTGGAGAGACCAATTTACCTGACAGTCATGTTTTTGGACTGTGGGAAGAAGCCAGAGTACCCGGAGAGAACCCACCATACACAGGGAGAACATGCAAACTCCATGCAGAAAGACTCCGGGCTGGGAATCGAACCCAGGACCTTCTTGCTGCAAGGCAAACTGCGCCACTGTGCAGCCCGGAACTAGGACTTTTTCACCAATATTAATTAATTATTGACTGAAAACATAAATATTGCTGAAACGTTACATGTAAGCTAGTTTTTTCTTATTTCAGGTGCACTCATGTTTGCATTAGAAACCAGACAAAAATACTTTAAGATTTTGTGTTTTTGCAGTGCATAATATAAAACACATTATCTGTGAAAAAAATAAGCTCACTGTACAAATACACTGCTTTGTCAGCAACAACCAATCTGAGCCAGGAGCCGTGCCTTAGCGCTGTTAATCACCCTCGTGTACACAATGTTCACCCTTCACCCTGTTGCTATAGGCTACACTACAGTTAGCAGCGTAGCCAATCAGAGCCCGGAGGAGGGTCTTAATGCTGTTAATCAACCTCATGAACTTGTTGCTAAATGTGGTAATAGAGGAGAAACAACTTACCGTTACAGTAAAACTGTTTATCGGTGGCTGTGCTAACTAGCCTTAGCATTCACCACAGGCTGTGGTATCGGGAAGAAGCTATAGTGTAGCAGAGAGCAAGAGGGCGGGTGATGGACAGCGTTAAGACCCGCCTCCTGCTTCTGATTGGTTGTTTCTAGTTAGCAGAAGAGAAGACAGATGAGCTATTTTTTTTCCTCACTGATTATCTGTCTGATCCATACTGTCATGACAGTCAGTTTCAACAAATATGTAAGGAAATATATTTTTGTAAAAGTCACATACTGGGGCTTCAAAGGGTTTGAACGAGATCTTTCTCCTGAATGAAACCAGCGTCTTGGGGTTTGTAGATAAAAGCGACAAAGGATTATTGTCATGGTTAGTTTGAGTTAAAATCCAGAAAAAGTTAGATTTGAGTTGGTTGGTAGAGAACTGTAAGTCCTAACCTTCACCCTGCCTCTTTGGCTGTGTCCTCCCCTATGTTCTCCGTCCCAGGGAAAGTCTCCCAGCGATGTGTGTGTGTGTGTGTGTGTTCATGTGCTGCTGGATCAAATGCTCTCTGTGAGACAAAGCGTAGCGGCAGGACGCTCTGCGACTCTGTCATCTCACTATGGGTCGCACACGGACCGGGCTGCGCGGGGGGACGGCACACAGAGACAGCCGTCCCCACACACACACTGATCAAAACAATGTATTTGTCAGAAAAGAGAAGTCTTTCATGGGACACACACACACACACACACCGAGGCGTTGGAGGCCTCTCTCCATGCCCTTGTTCCGGACAGCCCAATTATCTCTCTGCACCTCACTGTTTTCTCCTCTGTTCTCTCTGAGGCTTTCACGTTTATTCTAGTTTGGATTCTTTTCTCTTTTTTTTCCGTTTGCAGCCATTTTTGCTCTCACACTAATTGATTGACCATAAATGAGCTCCTAAAGTTCTGTTGTCGGTTTGATGTCATAATGAAGCATGTTTCTGTTCACGGGAATATATAAAGAAATGAAACGAAGCACTGCTGAAAAGATAACGGTCATATAAAACTGAATTTATTTGACTTTATGTCAGAAAGGGAAGACTGTCTCCTCAAGGTATTTCAGTGAAAGTGATGTTTCCATACTTCACCAAAGAGCTGGGATTGTATTTCTGTTGGTACAAAACTGAATAGTTACAACAACTTTGTCTTAAAAAGGTTAAGAAAATTAAACCAATCTTTAAGCTACTCAAAAAGTACAATAAAAATATTAAAAACAAATTATTTTCTATTTAGTTCAACGTTTTGCTTCGTATAGAAGAATCCTCGGCTATTAAGAAATGATGGCTTGGTGGAGGCGTAGATTCTGTTGAAGTTTTAAATGTTTGGATCTGATATTAAAAATACAAAAAATATGGTGTTTTTGCAGCATGCACTGCAAAAACACCACTTTTTACCTAGATTGTTTTAAGTCAATTATTCCTTAATACTGATGAAAAAGTACTATTTCCACTGGCAGATTATTATTAGTGTATTATTATTATTAAAACAAGTTTGTTCTTCATTCAGTGAATTTAATCAGGGGGTTGAGTATCCAGAAAATTTATTCAATTAATAGTAGCAATGATTCATTATAAAATTACCTCAGAAAAAGTAAAAATACAGTTTAGTGAAGATATTTTTTTTGTGTAACACTTTATTAGAAGACTGACATGACACTGTCATGAACATGAAGTGTCATTTGGTAAATGATGACACTTTTAATATAAATGTGACAGATTTTATGGACTTTTGTTCATGTTTTAAAACAACTTTCTTCAAAAGTGTCATTATCTACCAAATGATGCAAAGATAACACTTTTAATGCAACTTTGCAGTAGAAATGTCATTATTTACCAAATGACACTTTATGACAGAAGTTATAAATGTTCCATGTTTATGACAGTCTTATGCACCACCAACTCGGACAGCAGCCTCCCATCCTGCAAGGATAGACGATCACCTACCAGATATTGATCGATTTAGTTTTAACTAATTGAATCCAGCCACATAATTTCCTCATTAGTCTTCAGCACATTGAGAATCCATATAAGCTAAAGTATCAGTTAAAGTAAAATGTAACAGCCTCCTCTGGATTTTTAAACATTTTTATTTCCAAAGTTTCAAATTGTTGTTGTAACTGCGGCTTAAAAACTTGCTGGTAGAGTGAGCGCTGCCAAGCAGCTCAGATGTTTCTTTGTAAGATCTCAGGAAAACTGAGCGTAGAAGTAGGTCGTTGTGTTCATGTAAAGGTGGCTGATGTTTGACCGCTCCTCTGATCCTGGCAGCGTGGGAGAGTGGGAGGCAGTTTCTGAGGCTGCTTTACCCCCACCGAGGGCGCGGCTTAAAGATCCCTTACACACAACCCCGTAGCCAAAACACACACACACACCAACATCAATGACGCGTAGGCAATTCTTCATCTTCTCTACTGTAAAAACTCCAAATATTACCAAGTATTCTTTGAGTTTGTAGCAAATATCTTAGTATACTTGAAATAATACAAAACTAACTCCAAAATAACTTTTCGGTTAGATAAAGCATCTTCTTTTAGGTCAATAATTTCTTAATATTGATTAAAAATTATAAGTTCCTCTGGCTGTACTTTCAAAAAAAAAAAAAAAAAATATATATATATATATATATAGTACCTAAAACAAACTCCTACATCTTGCTGAAGTTACTTTTAAGTTAATTTTGTCTTATTTCAAGACTACTACGATGTATAGTTAATGTTTTCTGAACAAGTTATTGTTGAAAATGAGAATTTGTTCCAAGGATATTTGCTCTTGAAACTAGACAGAAATATTTAATAAATCCTACCAAGACTTTTTGGTCTGATTTCCAGTGCAAGTATCTTTGTTTTGTCTTAGTTCAAGTATACTAACTTACAATTAATTGTCAACTAAATATAGGAGCTTGTTTAAAGTCAATAATTCCTTAAAGGGGCGGTATTATTTAAAATACCGCCCCTTTATAGGGAATATAATGTTATTCCCTCATCAAAAGCAAACCTGGAGTGTTACCTTGTTTCTTTCATGCATGTTTGAAAAAAATCCTTTAATCTCCATGGCAACCATTCAGCTGTGAAAAACGCCTGGGTGGACCTAGCCCCGCCTTCGAGGCTCAGCTCCTCCTCTGAGCTGCAGTTTCCAACCTTTAGAGCTTCTGTCTTCATCCAATCAGCTCCTTCAGACTAGCCAGTAACAATTAGCAAACACCTGCTGAGCTCATTATAGGAGCTACTTCTCAGTGAAACGCTGGTAAAAATGTTAAAGGGTTAATGTGATCACTTCCTGAAGACAGAGCTTCAAAAAGAGAAGGAGTTTTTAAAGAGACAGAAACCCAATTTCAAGGCGTTAAATTCTGAAGTAAAATTTTTTTAAGTTGTATTTGAGATTTATAGCATTTTCATAACAACTGACGTTAACATAGTTACTTGATTGTGCTAAAAAAATTGCACTATATGCTTGGAAAACACATAACATTAATACTGATGAAGTTCTACCACTGTCAGATTATCACCTGTTTTGACTCCTTTATCTTTCTGAAAAGTTTTTTGTAAGTCAGTTTTGTCTCAGTTCAAGCGTGCTAAGATATTTCCACTTGAAACTCGACCAGAAATACTTGTTAAAATGTTGTTTTTTGCAGTGTGCCTGTTTTCTGAACCAAACTTAAACTTTTTGTTTCTTAAACAATAAAATGGGAGCCAATTGAAAAGCTGCAGCTGCACACCCTTCCTCCTGTCTCTCCCTCCGCCTCCCCCTCTCTCTCTCTGCATGTGTCGCTCCATGTGACTCTCTCTCCTGCTGCTTCAATCTCCTGGTAAATGATAATGAACCTCTATCTGCCTCAGTGTGTCTCGGACACGCTGGCGCCCCTCACAACCTCGCAGCCTTTGAGGTTTGCGTATGTGTGTGTGTGTGTGGAGACGGGGCTTGTTTGGGGATCGGGACCACAACACACACACACACAGCTATTGAGATGGGATTAGGGCACCCTTGTGATGGCCTTTGAGGCAAGAAGAGATAAAAATCTCGGTGAGCGTGTGTGTATTAGTCAGTATGGGTGTCATGGATGCATGATTGAAGACGTTATTAACCCTGCGATCCCCTGCAGCGGAGATTTTGCAGAGTGTGCGTGTGTGTGTTAGCACTTACAGGACATGAGATAAGTGTTAAGAAAGAGGGTGTGTGTGTGTATATGTGTGTGTGTGTGCACCGCTCCATGGGGGTCACAGATTGGCCTGCAGACGACACCATCTGATGTCTCCCGGCAGTTCGGTCCTGTGGCGTGTGTGTGTGTGTTGCCTCGTGCTGTGTGTGTGGGCGACTGGGGTATCGGACCTGTTTGGTACGCTGGTGATAAGGACAACAGGCAGGGGACTCGATCACCGAGGGGTGCCTGTGTGTGTTTGTGTTTACGACGCCCACCTTCATCTGGCCTTTCACCGTGGGGGCAGTGATGTCACTCACACCGTCTTAAAATAGACACAAAAATAAAAAACACGACTGTGGATATAGCTCTGCACGCTGTCACTTATTTTGTCATATAAAAGATTATTTTTACTCTTTTTGCTTAATGTTTGATGTAAAAGTGTTAATACGGTGATCAGTGTTTTTAATTGTTGTAGTTTTTTTTGTGCATCAATACATCCTCATGTTTTTTTAAGGTATTTCTTCAGGTCTTGGTTACTTTTGATATTTTGCTGCAAAACACAAAATCTTAACCAGTATTTTTGGTCTAGTACACCTTAGTAAAGCTGGAATAAGGAAAATAAAGCTTACAGGTACTTTTCAGCAGGATATAGGAGCTTGTTTTACATCAGTAACTCCTTAATATTGATTGAAATAGTGCTTGTTTCACTTATAACATGACAAAAATGTCTTGTTATAAGTGAAATAATCTAAATGGTATCTTAACCTAAAACTTGGCACACATTTTCTGTTTCTGTTTCTACATCTTAAAAAGCAATGTGTAGTAGATAAGAAACAAAGCTTGTCATAATGTATCCCATCTCTAAACTTGCCTTGCCCTACTTTATCTTATATTGGTTAATAAAGCTGCACCTTTTTAAGGTTACTCTACTCTTATTAGCCTAGTTGAGCCAATCTAAGCTTCCTTTCCTGCCTTGGATTGCCTTAAATTAGCCTATTTTACTTTAGCTTGCTGTATCTTTGCTTAGCTTAGCTCGGCTGAATCTATCCAACTTGCTTTAGCCTACCTTAGTTTACCTTATCCTGCCTTGCATGAGCTTATCTCACACCTTTTCTTAATGTAGCCTATGTGTTGATTTACCTTGTTTAGACTATAGCTAAGCTATTAGCTTAGCCTACCATCCCTGATTATCTTGGCTTCGTTTAGCCTCTGTAAACTTAGTATAGCCTACTTTAGCTTAGCTTTGTTTCAGTATAAAGCGAAGTGATTTTTTTTTATTCTTCATGTTTCGGGTTTTGATGCATATTTTGTGTCCATCTGTTTTTCTGCTGCCGCCTGTTTTTATGTACATCAGACATCTGTCCTGAGTGTCGGGTTAATATCCCGAATTGATGTCGCATGTTCTGGTTTCCGTGTTTCGGCTGATCTAACCTACGCATGCGTGTCTGTCTTCTATTTGCAGAGGAGGGCATCAATCACGAGTGCAAGCTGTGTAACCAGATGTTCGACTCACCTGCCAAGCTGCTGTGCCACCTGATAGAGCACAGCTTCGAAGGCATGGGAGGTACCTTCAAGTGTCCCGTCTGTTTTACAGGTGAGGCGCATGCTACCATGTTCAAGGACGAACCAAACACACGATACAATCAGAAATATTTAATTTAACTGTGGAAAACATCCCCCGTTTGACCGAGGTCAGAGTTTTATATAAGAAGCTGAAAAGTGTGGCATGTAGATGTGTTTGCTCTCTTTGAGATAAAAGCTGAGATCTGATTGGTCACCCTGCCTGGCCACGCCCACCAGAGCAGCCAATCAGTTTGTTCATGTCATACCTTACATAGATTAGCATTTTGTTCCATGTTGCTTGTGATTAAATGACAGAAATGTTGCTTTTGTTGTTTTACAAATATTTTTTGTTTGTTTCTAGTTTATTGTTTAAAAGTCAAACATTACATGTTAATTAACATTTACATTTAAATACATGAACCTATAGCCAAATGGCTAATTTCTATCTCTCTTCCCATTGTTAGGTTGATGTGTACAATGTTTAATAGTAATTTAAAAAAGCAACCTCAGACTATTGCACAAAAAAACTCTTTATGAAAGAGAAAGGTGGGTAATTAAACAGTTATTTAGAATTTGTAGTCTATAATAGTTCAGTAATTTTGGCTTTAAGTTGATAAGTTGAAGAGAGTTAGCATAGCAGCGCTAAAAATAGAGTTAAGCTACGCTAAGCTAAAACAGGCTAATCGTATCGCTAGACAAAATTAGCTTGTTTTGTTTGGGTAAATAAATAATTTAGTTTTTCATATTTTGGCTCACTGTATGTTGTAACCTAAAACTGCAGTGCATTTAGATGAAATTGCAATTTTAGTGTGCTATCCTTCTACAGTTTGTGTTACTGTGGGGATCATTTCAAGCGAGGCGTTCTGAGTGTGTGTTAAATTCAGATCAGGTCAAACCCGTCAAAGTTTCAGGTTGTAAATTGACTCTGATTAGAAGTGTCTAAAAATAAATCATTTTCAGAAACTTTTTGGCTTAATTCAACACAATTTATTTTGTCTGTGAGCTTAAAGTGGTAAAATGTGGGTTATTACTGCAGGAGGGTTTACTATGTGTGTGCTAACAACTTGAATGTTTTTAATCCACAGGAGAGAGTAAATAAATGACCACATTAGGTGTTCACATTCAGCACTTTTCCTCCCTGCGTTAACCCCCCCGCCTCCCGGTTGTTGAGTTTGTCTTGTGTTGTACCCCCCACATCCCCAACCCGCCCCCCACCCGCCGCACCCCCAACCCAAGCAGTCCCCCTCCCCAGGCACAGCAACACTTTAAACTTTAACTGTATTCCTTGGTGGCTCATGAATTAGTAAAATGGGCTCGGCTCCTGTGGGGAGGCTTAATAATTCAGCAGTCTCAGAGTGAAAACCAAAAGTTTACTGAAACAAAAGAGGGATGGGGGGGGAGCGGTGGAGGGTATAAAACAACACTGGAGCTGGAATTAAAAAAAAAACAAAACAGAAACCAAAGAACCGGATGATTAATTGATAAATATCACGTTCTGCTGACGGTGGTTCTTCCTGCTTTCTCTTTATTCAGATGAGAAAATGCTTCTTCCTCATCAGTTACCCTCTCTGTTAATGATAATTCATATTTTAAGTCTTACTATCACAGATTTAACCCCTTTATGGCAAGCCGTTTTAACATAAAATCTGTTTCCTCTGACTAAAATAGTTTTGACTGTCCTGTAGGATAATTTAAGATATCAAGGTATCTTCAATTACATTTTGAAATTTCTTTCAAGCATTGCAAAAACACAAAATCTTACAGAGTATTTTTTTGTCTAGTTCCTAGTGCAAATATCTTAGTATATAAAACAAACTTACAAGTAACTTTTCAGCTTGTTTTAAGTCTATAATTCCTTAATATTAATTAAAAGGTAGCAGTGGAACAAGACATTTTGCTTCTAATATGGGAAAACGTCTGATTCCACTGGCAGATTATTTCATAGTAAATATGCTCAAATAAAAGTAAAAAGTACGGCAGAGTAAAAAAACTTCCAAAAGTATTTTTTTCCAAAATGTAACTAGTAACGACCCAGTTAACTAATATGTCTAAACAAATTACAGATATCTGGAATGTAAGTGTGGTGAAGCCGATTTTTTGTAAAAACGGCTTGCCGTACCCTGTTGCGTTAACTTCCATCACATCAACGCTGCAACGCTTTGCTCTGTTTCTCCTCCTTGCAGTGTTTGTGCAGGCCAACAAGCTGCAGCAGCACATTTTCGCCGTTCACGGTCAGGAGGACAAGATCTACGACTGCTCCCAGTGTCCGCAGAAGTTCTTCTTCCAGACAGAGCTACAGGTAGGATCTGTCACCCGGCCTCCTCTGTCTGCAGGCCGGTGAGGGGATTGTGGGCTGCAGCTGCTTTTCCATAAAACTCTGTAAATTGGAATAACGGAAACACACCAATTTTGAAAGCGCAACAAAGTGGCGGGTTTTTTGTTTGTTTTTATGTGTTTCTGCAGACAAATGCTAAATATTTCAATGTTAAATGTTTATTTAATCTGAATGTCTTGTATTTCCATTTAAAAAATGTTAGTTTTTCGAAGGCTGACCGAGCAGAACAAATTAAAAGTTGCTGATGCAGCAACTTTTAAAACCAGGTTAAGTAGCAATGAGTGGCTTCAACCCACTTTTCTCTCCAGAATTATTTCCCTTCATTTGCTGCCTTGGAATTACAAAAAATAAATTTGCTTAATGGAAACGCTCATTTTTTTGATAAAAAGTTTTTCAGCAGTGTTAAAATAGATGTATTTCACAAAACTGCAATGGAAACACTTTTTCTGCATCACGCGATCAACAAGCGGATGTTTCTGCTAGTGAAAGCGATAAAGAAGATGACAGGAAGTGCTGGGAGGATGATGGTTTGTTTTTCCAAAGCGCTCACAGCATCATTGTGCTGAAAGTTGCATTAAAGGTTCATTGAAATTGTTAACTTTGCATTATGCTGTAAATACTTCTACTTTTAATGCAAAGTTGCACTGAAAGTCCATTTAACTTGTCAACTTTGCATTTTTGGCAAATAACACTTTAGTGCAAAGTTCCATTAAAACTTTGCATTAAAATGTTATTTACCAAATGACAACAGTCATAAACTATCATGAAAACCTCTTCATATTTGACAGTCAGTCTTCATCACAACCATTTAAGTAAAGCTTTACCATTTCGTAACAGTTTACATTCATGGCTGCCATGTTTTTTAATGACTTATCGCGTGAACAAGCTTACTCACATGATTTTAATTTAATTTCTTATTTAATGGAAACACTGCAAATTGTGTTTGTTGTTGTTGTTTTTTACATTAGCAGAGTTTAGACAAAGATTTGCTCACATTGGTAATGGAAACACAGGTAGTGTGACCAAGGACACTCCATGGCTGAGGAATCTGATCCAGCTAAAACTCCACGCCACCTCTGTAATCACTCCGCCTTTTCGTCCCGTTTTTCCATCCCTCTCTCTCCGTCTCTCCTCATGAGGTCCTGGTAGGGTTCTGGCAGGCTTCGGATCGTTATGATTTAGACTCATAAGTGGATATAAGTCACACTAGAGTAGGTCCTTAGCCAGCTGCAGTCAGATCGGCGGTGATGTAAACCTTCCTCTCTTCTCCTACGGCTGCAGATCCTTTGGTCTTCAGGAACCTGAGAGGTGAAGGTCAGAGAGTCGCTTCATTCTGCAGATTTACTGCAGCTTTGTAAACTTCTCTCACTATAAAATTCAAGCACTTATCAAGAAGATTTAAAATTTCAGCAGCAGCAGCGCACAGAAGATAAAACAATACAAATGGACTAAAGTGCCAGAATTAGCCAGAAGGCTATTTTTCATTGGTTGTCCGATGCTAAAAAGCAAACAGTCAGTCAAGTTTATTTGTATAGCACATTTCAGGAAGGAAGCTTTTCAAAGTGCTTCACATCATAAAAGCACAACAATCAACAATTGAAGCGCTACGTTTTGTCAAATGCCATCATTACATATCAAAATGTTGGTCAGTATTTCATTTATTATAACTCAGTGTTTCAGCCGTTTTACAGTTTTGCAGAAGTTTGTTCTAGATTTGTGGTGTATAGAAGCTGAATGCTGATTCTGCATGTTTGATTCTGGTTCTGGATGCAGACCAGAACCAGAAGAAACTGAGAGGTCTAGAAGGTTGCCATGACAACAGCAGATCTTTAATCTAAATCTTCTGTGATTTAGAAACTACCAGCAGTATTTTCAAGTTTGTTCTCTCAGTGGAAGGACTCTAGATGATGTGATCTGCTCCATCTGTCTGCTTTTAGTCAGAACACCAGCAGCAGCGTTCTGGATCGGATTGATTTTTTTTAGTCAATCAGTTGCATTGATTGCAGTAATCAATGCAACTAAAGATAAACGCATGGATGAGTTTCTCTAATGCTGAGACATTAGCCCTCCAATCCTGGAAATGTTCTTCAGGTCATAAAACTTGAAGAACATTTTTAGTGCAACTTTTTGTACAAGTTTGCATAAAGTTTGCTTTAAAAGTGTCATTATTTACCAATCATTGAAAAGTTGACAATTTTGTTGTCGATCACGTGACTCATGTGAAGTGGAAAGAGTGTGCTGAAAAACGTTTTATCAAAAATGTGTGTTTCCAATAAGCAAATTTATTTTTTTGTAATGCGATGGGAATTACAAAACTATACAAACAACGTTCAAATTACTTAACTTCTCAAATTTTATAAAAGAAAAAAAAATAAAATACAAGCAAAACAAACAATTACAAAACAGGGAAACTACAACACAATTATCAGAAGTAATTACATTTAACACTGGACTATCAGGTGGGAAAACACTGCATCCAAAAAGAGTCAAATCCCATTTTTTCCCGTTATGTGACCCACACCAGATTTTTTAGAACAGCACAGATCTGATTTTGTGTGGAGTTTACGTTCCCAAAGTGCTCTGGGTGAAGAAAGTGGAAAAAAAGAGAATAATTATTGAAAGGTAATAATGTATAACAGCTGTAGTGATGATGTGGTGCTGAGTCGGCCAGCTAGGCCTCCCGTCCCCCCGAAGAGAAAGCCACTCAGTCAGGCACATAAAGTGGAGGTGATGTAGTGCCAGAGGTGGTGGGCATATGGCCGGCCAGGCCATTTAGCAGCAGGGCGACCGCTGGACCCTGTCGGTTAATGTCCACACACACACTCTCCTGATAACCTCCATCACGGCTCTCTCCTGCCGTCTGACCCGACCCCTAGGAAAACCAGGAATTACTTTTGTTAAACTGACGAGAGATCCTCAGAACTTCCTGAAGAAACACGTCCAAAAGTTTGAAAAGATCATAGTCCAGCTACAGATGGTTTCATTTTTATTAAACTTTAGCCGTCTGTATCTGTCTCCAGGTACGGTAATCGATGTCTCTGTGAGTGAATAATTATCATACTCAAAAGCTGCAGAAAAAGGATCAGAAATGCAAAAAACAAAGTCCTGACGACTCACATTTGGCTCTGCTAATCCGCTGTTAGTAGAGCTAATTTTTTGTTTAATGCTTTAGCATCTTTTGCTAATTCAATAACTTTAGTGCACTTAGCTTCCCTGAAATTTATTTTTCTGGGCAAATTCTAAAACACTAATTTATTTGACTGTTTTGTAATATTTTAGATGAATAAAGTTTGACATCTGTGTTGAAGTTAACTGTTATTAAATCTTCAAGTAAGTTTGAAAAAGTCATAATCCAGCTACAGATGGTATCATTATTGTTATTGGTTGTGCAGGAGCCTCCACTTCTGCTTTTCAAAGATGTACAGTTGTATAATTGTGCATCTGTTTGCAGCCATTTTCATGTTCTTTCAGGTCTATAGAGGCACAGAGGGCAGCGAACATTAAGAAAATCAATAGAAAACTTTTTTTGTTTTTAATGCGTCGTTTTCAGCCTCCTGTGCTTCAGTCTGATTGCAGCAATTTCCCAGCATCCATCTTGTTACTCTCCAGTCTTGGTCCAAACGTGTCTGCGTGTGTGTGTGTGAAATCTTTCAGCCGGAGCCTGACCTGCCGCGCTCCACCGCCCCGTGGGAGGGCGCTCTAAGTGGGCTAGACAGAGAGGCCGACCGGGGGAGATGGAGAGCCTCGGCTGTGGAGGTTAATGCTGGCGTTACTGAGTGTGTGTGCACATCTGCCAGAGAGTGGAATGGGCTAATTTGTGTGTGTGTGCCTTAATGAGGTAGGGATGGATGGGAGGCGGCGGCGGCTTGGCCGGCCAGGAAAGACTCTGGCCTCTTTCGGGCCCGTATGATGTCCAGCTCAGAAACGCGGCGGCGCCACCTGGGGGTGTTAGCAGGCGGGACGCATCCCTTCCTCCCTCCTGGTTTCGCTCCTTCAGCCCCACTTACACACACACTCCTCTCCATCACGGCTCCTGCCACAGTTTTCATTTCCTCCCTCTTCCTGTCTGACTCCCCCCCGCCGTCCCAGAAGATCCAGCCCCTATGCATATTTTAGCCCCTCTCCTCTCTTCCTCTCTTCTGTGCCTCTCCCCAGCGTCCCATAAATAGTGCAGACGTAAGCTGGTAAATAAGAGATGTTTTTGCTCTGTGTGTGTGTGTGTGTGTGTGTGTAAATAAGAGATGCTGTGGCCCTGATCACTGACGTCCTCCTGGATCTCTCTTTTTCTCTCTCCAGCTTCACAGTCGACTCAGTTTTAGTTTTTCTCTCTTCTCTTTGTTTATTTCAGCTGCAAATATCAAAACTCCAACAACAGTTTTCACATCAAGAGCAAACAGCAGGCTGGTAACCGTAGTTGCTTCTGGTTTAACATAATTAGTTTATAGTGTGTATATACACTATATAAATATATAGTGTATATACTATATCCACTATAGTATACAATACAGATTGATTGATTGATTGATTGATTGATTGATTGATTGATTGATTGATTGGAGCCTCATTCACCCAGTGACTCTCACAAACACACATTCATGCATCGATTCAATACGCAGAGGTAGGATTCAGATTGAGCTGTTTAGGGCCTCTTGCTACTTTAAATCTAAATAATCGGCTGCTGCCACTTCAATGTTTACACTCACACCTGAAAGTACCTGCAAACAGATGTGCAATCATACAACCGTACAACATTGAAAAGCAGAAGTGGAGCCTAATGCACAGCCAACAAGAATGCAGCGAGTGGTTTCTGGATGGAACGTCAACAACAAAACACTTGTCTTTTCCAGCAGCCATTGTACAGCAGTTAAACCAGCTGACCAAACATACTGGAGCTCCACTTGGGTTGCTAAGCGACGGGCGGAACTCTGCTGGGGTTGCTAGGTAACGGGTTACATTTGAAAGGTTTTTGAAGCGGCTCATTTTTCAGACACCAGAAAATATTATCTTATTGTCCAAAAACAGCTTGGTGGGTTTTCTTTAAGCGCTTCGGATGATTTTAGAAGCATTTGAGATCCATATGAACGTACAAAAATTAAAAATTTTATTTTTAATTTAACTAAAGGTTGGATTTTTCTTAATATTCCAGCAGGAAATTCTACTGCTGCTCTAAAAACATATCATTTTTGTGCTTTTCACACCTCTGTGCCAAGAGGTTTTTAGCAATGTACAATTTATGTTCAAACTTTAACAAAACAAAAAATCATCTTAATCAAAAAACTGTGTGGAATTGAACCCTGTTACTTAATGGGCTTGATTAAATTCTGTGTTGACAAGATGTTCAATATTCATGCATCCTTTATTCACATTCTCTGACAGTTTCATTTCCTTTCCAAGCCTCCAGGAGGCGCTATACCGCAGCTTCTCCCCCATAACTCATCGCCTGGTCTCTGCACCTGTTGTTTTTTGATGAGCTGAAAGAAAAAATACTTCCAACCAGCAGCAACTTTTACATTTGTTGCTTTATTTCAAGCCATATAAAAGAAAAAAATGCATATTATACGCTTTAGTAGGTAAAAAGTGTGTAAATATATACACAAATATATACAGAAATATACATAGAGTAAGAACAAGACATTGTCTGAGTCATCAAATTTATATATTATATAATAATACTGAAGTAAGAACACATTTAGCGGGAAAAGAAGTGGGAAGAAGACAAACTTCTCTACTTATTTATTCATGTATCTATAATTGCGTACTTTGAAATGTAGCAATTTGTGCGGTTTTCTTAATACCACTGATGTCAGTCCTAACGTCCTTACCAAATTAATATTTTAATTCTATACTATAAAGAGGAATATGATTTTCCTTTCCTCTTTCTGTTCTCTGATGTTTTAAAGTTTCTGTCACAAACATCAGGTTTTCAAATTAATCAAACCTGTTGTGGATGCTGAGAAAACTGGAAGGAAAATCCTAAAAATGTAGGTTCTAGCAGCTCCTGGTTGCTACGTTTCCGGATGTTTTTACGAAACGAGCTTCGTTTAAATAATCCCGTCTCTGTCTGACTCTGAGCCTCTCCCTCTAACTAAATTATGGAAATGTGTGTGTGTGTGTCTGAACTGGGAAATAAGGTTTAGGTGTGTGTGTGGAGTCGCAGTGTGTACCCTCTGATCCGTGCGTCCCTCGGCTCTGTGTGTGTGTGAATTTGATCCGTAGATCCCTGCGGCGTTCCAGGGGAGCGTGCTCAGCTGCCCCACTGCTCTCTGGGAAACGCTGTGTTATTAGAGCAGGGACCTGGGACTCACACACACACACACACACACACATACATATTTTTACCTCTCTGAATCCCCAGATCTTTTTTTTTATGTTTTCCATCAGGGAGAAGAAACAGAAAGATGTTCCAAACAAAAGATCCGCTCTGCTGCAATTCTGCTGAAAACATTCATTGTTGTTAAACTACAAATAATCAATCAAAGAAATCAATTATTGATTATTAGTGTGTGAAGAAACACTAGCCAGACTCTCTTTGTAAATAAATCACTTAATTTGATGTAAAAGTTAAAAAGAAATGGATAATTTCCTACACTAAAGACATTTAGTTATTTTATATTAAATGAAATTAGTTTTTTTTTTATATATATATCTTCCTTATCATTCTGACGATCTCATGAAATGTTTTTTAAATAGTTTTTATTTTGTCATCTTCATTAATTTAAACTAAACATAAAAAAATTTGAGCAATTTTTTAAATGTTTTCTTATGTTTCTATTTTTGAGTAAGAATTTTTTATTTCAGCTTTATTACCTACAAATTAAATATATGCATGTTAGTCCTTTTAATTTAAGTTTATATTCATTTTTTATTTATTTTTACTTTATTTCTTTATCCAGTTAGTTTGTAAATCAGTTTTTTTTCTTTCTGTTTATAATTTTGTTTGTGTATTTCTGTTTATTTATGCTATTTTAGATTGATATAATTTATATAAATTATTTTGAAAAATATTTATTTGTCCAATCATGCATTTTAGGAAAAATATTTACCTTTTTATTTTACTTCAACTATTATTCTAAGTACTGTTGTTTTTCAATTTGGAAGTGAGTTACTTTTAATGGTTTGTTTGCTATATTACTGTCATTTTAGTTTGCCAAAATTATCATTATGTATTAATGAAAAACACTGAAGTGTGATAAACATATTTTCTCATCCTTTCTTTCTAACTTGAGTTGGTTGTTTTGGTTTCTCTACATTTTTTTGGATTTTCTTGAAGCTCCAGTCTCTTCCAGTGAACAGTTACCTGGAAGTCAAACTAAAGGAAATGTGTAAAACAAAGATCCGGACTAAAGAAGCGTCTTCCTCCTGCTCCAGTGAGCCTCAGTTCACATCTTCCTGCCAGGTTCCTGTGGATCGTGAAGAATAAATAAACATGTCGGCCTCACAGGGAATTGGTTTTGTGCCGTTATGACAGCGACATGGAAAGCCGACACGCTCCGCTGCTTCTCCGGAACACATCTCTAACCTCTGGAACGCCGAACTTTAAAATGCTTTATTGTTTTATCCCACATCTCCTCAGCTGTTCCCTGGAATATTTCCCCCTCAGATTTGTTTCTGTGCAGGTATTCCTGCTGGAAGTGAGGTCACTTCCTGGTTCAGAGCGCGGACGTCTGCCTGGCCGCCGATGTTTTTGTTTGCTCGTTTCCGTCACGCTGAGAGTGAGAGTGTATTTTTGGTAGTGTTTACCGTTCCGGGCCCAGCTGGTTGGGCCAGGAGCCGCAGGAGAGGGAAGTCCCTGAGGGGGACTGAAAGGGAGGGGGGCGGCCCAAACAGGATGCGGTCAGAAAGGTCACGGGGTCGTCACCTGCCCAATTTCATATGCTGGGAATGTCAGAAATATGCACTTTATGAAAAAACTAAGAGATTAGGAATTTAAACCGCCGGTTAATGAATTAATCTAAAGGTGAATTAATCTTTTCTTTTAAATGTTGACTATGAACTTATAATTCAGACTTTTTTCTTTAAATTTTGACTTTAATTTTCAGAATTTTGACTTTTTAGTCAGAATTCTGACTTTAATTGACAAAATTTTGACTACATTCTCATGATAAAAACTTTTCTCAGAATTTGTCTCAGATCTCTGACTTTTCATCTCTTAACATTAAAAAAGTCAGAATTCTGAGATTAAAGTCAGAATTTCAGTGGCTCTAATTCTGTTCTAATCCAGTCAGTATTTTAGTCGTTGGTGGGTTTTTTTTCTTTCACATTTTTAAACTTAAAAATTAAAGATGAACAGAATGAAACCTGTGAAAGACTTAATCCTCCATGAACAGCCATCTTTGTTCCTCTTACAACTGGCTCTGCTTAAGGATGACCAGTGGCGCCCTCAGCTGGATGGAGGCCAAACTACAAGACTAAGAGAAGATCTAAGCCAGGGGCCTCAAACTCCAGTCCTCCAGGGCCGGTGTCCTGCAGTTTTTAGATGTGCCACAGGTACAAAACGCTGGAATGAAATG
>CAEFZY010005849.1:0-11283 GCA_903066815.1 Brachyrhaphis roseni
TATAAATATATATATATATATATATATATATATATATATATATACTGTGTATATATATAAAGAAAGAGAGAGAGAGACGTCTTCTTTAATCTCTTCCTAACATACCTCTTCCCAAATTGACCTCAACCTTGTTTCAGCAGAAGCAATTTATGATACATGTACTGAAACCTGAATTCTTTTAAAAATATATTTACCAAACAAAATTGCTTAGCTGGATTGAATAAGTTAATGCATTTCCCATTCTACTAATCTGCTGTCTTTTGAAGTGGTTTTTAGTCTTTGAGGGTCTTTTCATCAACAGAGCGCCCCTGCTGTGCCAATAACCATGTTCTTGGAAGATAAAGGGATCAACTTTGAGGTAAAAATAAAAAATAAAACCATTTTATCATCAACATAGAGGCAATCCTTTCCTCTGATCCACAGCAAAACCGATCAGCCTCACTATTGTTGAAAAGATGATGAATTTCATTTGCAGCGCACACATTACACAAAAGCAAAGTCTGACATCCTTGGTAAGAGCTTAAAGAAAGAGCAGGAGGATAGGTCAACACAAGTAAAAAAACATCCATGGATCTGAATTTTGGTCCATCCATATTTTATTATTGATGAGTATGAGTTTGTCAGCTGTTAGTGCAGTGACAAAATTGTCCTCGCTACAGCCGTATTACCTCAAGACAGAGCCATTTAATTACCTTGTTCATTAAGTAATTTATCCCTTTCATCACCAGATTTACCTCTGAATGCCCCCTTCTTTTCCCTAAACCCATTAATTTCTACTCATTAGTGACTGCACTATACCTGAGAAGAGTAAAATAACATGCAAATAAAAAAGGAAAAAGCCGTGCCCCTTAGCGGATACTGCAGCAAACTTATCAATGTGCTTTATAGTATAGAGTGCTGTGCAAAATTACTCCTACCTGTTTAATGAACTTATTGTTACATTAGTCAGAGAAAGAGTCAAGAGGATCCTGCTAACTCTGGAGGGTCTGCAGAGAGTCACAGCCCAGACGGAAGAATTTTTTGACTTAGGAAATGGTGGCCAAACAACAAAGTAAGTAGAGTAACTCCTCCCCCATTTTCTGACCCAAATCATCTGATCACCTTTCGCCATTCTCTAATAAATATACTGATAGTTATTTATCAGTATAAAGGCATCGATGTTGAGACAAAAAATTAATGGGTTTCATACTTTTGGGTTGGCAAATTTCATGAAGGAGGAGGAGAATTCTAAAATTGTACTTGGGTATCCACGCACACACCATAAATCTGGCCATTGTGAAAGAGTGAAGTGGAAGATAATGCTGAAAGACGGCGATAAGACATCTGATTTACAATTTGCCTCAAGCTATGTAGGGGATACAGCAAACGCATGGAAGTTGGTGAGACAAAAATTTTACTTCTTCTCTGCATGTACGGGCATGTGACAGAAAACTAGCAGCTGACATCAACCTGAACAATTTAGACAAAAATTGCTGGTGGCAGCATTGTGATATGGGCACAAAGCTTTTTTTTATGCTGGATAGAGAAATGGCCCAGTCAAAATAATTAGCTGATTTAGCTGCAAGTCTTCTTAAGAGGAAAACTAAATCAAACCTAAAGACTTGAATTAAAACTTATTCCCATCTAACTTGTGGGAATAAGTTAGATGGGAAATGAGCCATAGAGCACATTTCTGGTCTTTGATCCAGAAATGTGCAAGAATTCAAATTATTGCACATTTAGGGATTTAACATTCAGAAACAGAAGTAATATTCTAAAACTGAATGCCATCCAGTCCATCTGCAATAAAAATAGTGTCAGATTCATTGTGGCGACTTGTATTTGAGGGATAAGGGGACGTGACATTTTTGTATCAGGTTGTTCTTTTATATTTGGTTTCTGTTATGTGACATTCCATCCATCATGCCACATCTAATTGGGATTAGAATATTTCCCACCAAAATATATGAGCCTGCCAGGTCCGGTGGCCGGTAATCCTTCTGTCTCTGGGAATAAAGCCCAATGTAAACACCCTCCTGCTATCTAACCCAGTGCAAATCCTGTCATGGGCCAGTGGGCTGATGTTTGGACTGCCCAATTAACACTCCTCACTGATCTCCAATAATTAAACACAAGCAGCAGCAGATGACACAACAAAGCAACAGTATGGCTGAAAAACACACATAAACACACTTTTATGATGATTGTGTTGCACCAAGCTTCAATCAGGCACTTTGTGAAGCTTCTTTGGATTTTTAGCTTAAAGGTAATGTTTAAATAATCGTCAGTAATTTAGGAGTTAAGGTGTATCTTCGCTTTCAAAACCTTCATTTCAGTTTTAGGAGCATAAATGCCAACACTTAATGTTTTCATCAGAATTTAACTTATTAACGCATTCTCATCTGAAAATGTAAAGTTTGGAAACATCTTTCAGTGTTTTTGTATTGTTTGGATTTTTTTGAACTTTTATTGTGAGTTTTTAAGAGAAAACTTTATCTTTATTTGACAGTGTCTCCCCACCCATGAGTTTTTATGTGACAGTAAGGTTTGTGAGCACATTACACATTTTGGGTTATAAAGCAACTACATGAGAGATTTTGACATGTAAAAAATACTGTTGAAAGTTATGTCTTCAAATTAATGCCAATTGCAAGCTAGGAATGTTTCAGAGTTTTTCTAATATTAAGAGACAAAACCTAACAAAACAAGCATGAGATTTAGAATGAATGTACACTTTCAAGGCAGGATTCAACATTGAACTTTACTGTAAAATTAAAAAAAAAGGTACTCACCAGCCAAGACCCAAGTTCTCTTCATTATTAGAGCCATAGAGCAACGTAGCTCTGGCCTTCTGCAATCTGTAGCTGTGCACCAGGTAAAATGTTTCTACAAGGCCAATACGGTTGTTAAATTTTACAAAAACTCAAAGAAGAAATGTGCAAAAGATATAATTGATCTTATTTAAAACAGAAGAACAAGCGTTGTCTCCACTTCTCATTAAACTTCAGTGATGAGGTCGGTGTGTAGTTTCCACCACACATTGTTTATTTTTCTGACCACAGAAATATTCCTAAATCAAATCTGTCTTTTCATAACCAAGGTTAGAAGTGCTGTGGCCTTCCTTCTAGGCAGCTGACCGGTAGCACACAACTGCAGGTGAGTTGAGTGCTTTGCTACCCTTTCCTTCATAAGCCTTAGAAACCTTGGATCACTCAGAAATTTCTCTGGTGTCTGATTAAAAGAACTTGGTAGAAATGCAACACTGCTACAATTTACAATGGAACATTTTAGCAGCTTTGGGAATGCAACTTGTTAAAGCCTCTGCATGCATTGATAAGGTTAACAAGCAAAAATGAGAATAGTTTAAGTCTGAGTGATTTTTTTTAGATGAAAGAAATATATGACAATCTGTATCTGTGATTCCAAAAACTACAATCCAGCTTATTTAGTTAAGGAGAAGCAAGGCTACTAAAGAAGTTAAAGTCTGCTAAAAGTTCTTAAGAGTCCTCTACACACCATAAACATCTTACAATAACATCTCATGTCAGAAGAATAAAGACGTATAGCTTTTATAAGAGTCTTCCTGTGGTTCCGACTTTGTTTACACAACTGAAATCACTCACAAGCACACCGGTTTTACTTTTTGAGAAAGAGCCCTGTGGCATTTAAGGCTGAAATTGTGCTTATAAATTCAGCAGATACCAGTCAGAGTTTGGATATCAGATTAAGACTGACAGAGTTTTGATGCATTAGCTCAGCATTTCTGCACTGTTTCCCTGCTGCTTCAGTGATCAGACATTTTTGTCAGATATAAGACGACACTTTGGTGTCACTATCAGAGCAAAATGTCATCCATGCTCAAATAGAGGGCTGGGTGATCTGATAATCCATGCAGGAGTGGGATTTAAGTCAAGTGCATTAGAGTATATTGCCTCTTAGAGAAAATGTTGTTTCAAACAGTAAAACTTGAGCCACAAAATACACTAATCCTGACACTTGGTTACAGATATCATGCAAACCGCAGGTGTTAAGCTGGTGCTGAAGAATGTTGTATACAACATGAGTGATGCTGTATGAGCACATAGCGTGAGGATCGATCCTGCAGTGTGCAGACCTGAACACAGCATCATGGCACATAAATTATGGAAAGCCAAAATTATTTCATGATGGTCTGAAGCACTGGGGAAAAAAAAGAAAATAAAAAATATTAGAAACAAATGTGTTTTTCCCGACATATGTGAAAAATTTTATGATTTCCACATCAGGGTTTTTTCAAAACTAATATATTGAAGTAATTCCAGATAAATGTATTTATTAACAGTTATATTTGCCCTGAAGCAAGACGCCACGTTGAAAGGCTGTGTTGCTGAGATGTGCTATACAAGCCAACTTAATTAATTATTTATTTATTTATTTTTTTTTTACAATTGTACTCATGTATTTATTTGGGGGATTGCTGCAGTTTTGGTCCACCATTTTAATCAACATCTGCGTTTAATTACAGACATGCTACATAAAGTTGCGAATCCCTTCTGGATTGATTGTGAATTCTGATGTTGATGTTTCAGTTAATATTTCACCCTTTTCATTCAAATTCTGCAAGATGGCAACAAGGACAGAAAAAAAGTTTAATGCAATCAAAAATGTTTGCAGACATTTAGTGATACGATATGTGAATGTTTTGAAATAATTATGCCCCTCTTGGCTCTGAAACTGACAAGTTTCTAAATATGTCAACATCAGTTGAAAACTGCCTCAAACCTCACAGATGCAGGCGCAATTAAATTGCTTGAGGCAGAATAGCCGGATCCTCTGCTGAATATGGATCAGGTCTGTAGACACCGACTTGTCTGCTTACCCGGCTCCAGGTAAGTTGTAGTAATCTTTAAAAGTTTGTGAGAAGAACATCTAGGTATCTCAATCAGAATAGCAAAGATTCAAAATTAAAAATATTAGATGTAGGAAGAGAGTTTAAAAGAGTTTGGAAAAAATAAACTGTATGACGATCTTGACGTTATCAATAAAGAAGGAAAATGTAAACTAAGAATAAAACCGGTCTTAAATTATTATTATTATTTATTAATATTGTATTATTTAGTAAAGCGTATGGAAGTCTATTGATGTATTTAATAAAGTGCTCCATTAGTATCTTGAAGCACTGCATAAAAAAAAAGGTGAAGGATCTTTTTAATATTTCATAGTTTACTGGTTCAGTTGGAATTAAAAATTAAACACCAAACATAAAAGCGCTCATAGTTGGTGCACTTTTGGGTTTTGGTTTTGTGGTTTCCTTAGCTTCAGGATTCCTTGTTTCAGTTTTGCAGACTTTAAGCTTCTTAAAATCAGTAACTTCTTGTTTACAAAAAGATAAACAGCACCATCTATCTTTTGTTTCAGTTATCTTGAGTCCCAGAAGAACATATTGGCTTTTCAGTAAATCCGTTTAGTAAGTAAAGCCAAAGAAGATATTCAGTAATTGCACAAATCAATAAATTGAATGAAATGTGCTTATAGTCCAGCAAGAGCGAGAGGTTATACCTGGTGTCAAACACTTACAGTAAATGGGTTTAAATCATGGACGGAAAGAAGAAATCTCTAATAACTTCAGAAAACGTTTTTGAGAAAACGGCCACGTCTGGAGGTGTAAAAATGACTAAAACAAATCAAAACTGCATCATGCTTGGGAAGAAAACCAGTGTGTGTGCTCTGTAGTTTTTAGAAATTAAAGCCATTTGATGAATCAGAGATTCAGAAGAACATGTATCCATTCACTTCCAGAGCACATTCTGTCTCCAACAACAAGCAGAAAAAAAATGCTGTTTTTACACACTATCGAAAGCAATTATTTTTTAGTGTGCTTGGTTGCAAATTCCTCTAAGCAACTTCCTTTGACTGCTTGGAAAAGAGACTCTAAATAGCTTAGCACAGAATCACACCACTGTTACTGGGATCAAAGAGGAAGGAGTCAAAGAAATGAGGGCCCCATATTCCCATGAGATGTACAAACAGGTTCCACACTGAAGAGCCAATAAACTATAGTAATATTTTTATTTCTAGATATTTTTGAAAACATTCTCCTTACTTCCCTTCCATTTCATTATTATGCACTACTTTGCTTTGGTCAGTCACAGAAAATCCAAAAATAAAACCATCAATGTTTATGGTTGTAAAGTGACAAAAAGTTTAAAACTTCTACTTTCTAGAGACAGTAAAAAGGTAGCTTCAGTACAAAGTGTGCACAGTCGACTGCAAGTTGAAGAATTTCCATCCCGGCATGTGAGAGAAAGAGCAAGAGAAAGAGCAAGCCAGCTGGTGTCTGCCAGCAGCAGCAGCACTCTGTTTTTCCACAACGGAGGAATTATGGCGTGAGTTGCATGTCATCCAAACCGCTCTGTGTGGCGGGAAATTGGTGTGTCTGTGTGGGAGTGTGTGAGGCCATCTACTTAGCAGGATCTATGATACTGACTCCAAAAACGCACAGGCACACAAACATCATTTCATTTTCCCCCTCAACAAGTGTGCCATCACCCCGGCCACACTGGCAGGAAGGCAACAATTCCGAGACCCAGCACTTGATGTGTTCAGCTGTGGAATCAAAACTACTGTGGAAATCGAGCGCATACCGTGGTTAGTCAAACACTAATAACAGCTTT
The DNA here is from genome assembly GCA_903066815.1 of Brachyrhaphis roseni. Lineage (NCBI taxonomy): Eukaryota > Metazoa > Chordata > Actinopteri > Cyprinodontiformes > Poeciliidae > Brachyrhaphis > Brachyrhaphis roseni. The sequence continues at coordinate 6,633 of CAEFZY010005849.1, forward strand.
GGTTGAGCTCAGAATTATAGTCGGGAAGGGTGATTTCATGTCAGTCAGCTCTGATGTCTTTATTTCAAATGTGCACGGCCGGCCGCTACAGACAACCAGTGAAACTCACAAGTGCATCTGTGGGCTCAACCGCTGCCTTTTTAAGTCACACCTCAGTGGTCTTTCAGTGCACTTCTATTAAGGTGAAGGGGCACAGGGGCACGCCGGTAATCAGGAAGAACATTTAGAGTCATGACGACAAAACAGAAGCCGCGTCTCGGGTCTATCATTGAGCTCCAGATTCTATTAGCTGCACTATTAGAGCTGCTAATGAGAAGGCATTACAGAGGACAGAAATAACCTGGCACGGCACTGCTTCTTTATCCTCACCGGGTGCCGTCATCCATAAGAATAATAAGGCCTGTGACTGCAACTCTGCATCGTATGTGTACCTCGTTAGCACGTCTCAGTGGCCTCCTAGTGGGGCAGTCTGCTCGGCCCATGTATCAGACAGGTGGGAGAGGAACATCAGAAAAATACTCAGCAGTGCTCCGTCTGAACATTTAGCAGGGCAAGGTAAATGAGAGCAAGTGATGAATGACTGAGGACTGAGCCAGTGGACATCGTAACAATGCGTGGGTGGTAAAAACAGAGACTAAATCATAAGTGGAGATTCGAGAAAAAGCATGGGGTGAAAAAGATGAAACGGGGGCCAAGCGGATGTGAGGGGGTTTGAGAGTTAACGCAATGTTTCTCTTACTCCCCCCCTCCTTATTTTCCGTCTGAGTTACATGGTCATTTGGCGGCACTGTCTGAGACCACCGGTGCGTTTCCACTCTGCTGTCTGGTCGCCTGCCTGCATGTTTATCTGCCTGACTACAGGTTCTCACTCTCCTCAGCTCAGTTTCTCTTTCCGTCTGTCGTCCATCAAAACCAACTGTTTCTCCAGCAGTTTTTCAGCACTCATTTCTATAAAAGCAGAGCTTTCATTTCCCCCTTGATGCACTTCAAAGACACACTACAACATGTTTCTATTAGAAGGTTTTCAAATTTGGTTGGGGGACTAAATGGAAACAAAGGTGGATGTCTTATGGTAACCTGTCATTTTGTGAAACTTTGAATATTCGTCCACTTACAGATTTTTACTATACCAGACAAAAATAATGTGACAAAATAAAGTTTTTAACTTATGATTTATAGAGGGAAAATTTATATTGAAATCAACCTGGCCCTATGTGAGAAAGTAATTGCCAACTAAATCTAACAGCTGCCTTGAATGGGAACACCTGCCATCAGTGACTGCAATAACATCAATGAGGGAATCGTTATGGGGGAATTTTAGCCACCAACAATTTTGCTTTAATTATTAATTGTTCATTTGTAGCGCTTAGAACATGACCAGCCTGTTAAAGGCCATCATAGCATCTCAGTTGGATTTAAATTCAAACTTTAACTAGGCCACTCCAAAATCATAATTTTGCTTACAAGAGAATTACTTGTGTGTTTTTATCATTTTTCTGCTGCACGACTTAAGATTGCTTAAGATAAAGGTCACAAACTCAGCAACGGAGATCCTTATCTGGACTTTCCATTTGGGAGAAGAATTCATGATTCCGTCAAAATGTCCAAAACCCCAGACTGTTTACTGCAACTAATCTATTTGACTGTCAATATAATGTTTCTTTTTGAAAATCCCGGGGTAGTTTTATATCACTTAGTGGAAATCACATCTTCCAAAAAAGTTTCAGTCTATAAATTGCTTCTCACAAGGTCTCATAATTTTTATGCTTTCAAATATGTAATGGGCTTTTGTGTTGCTTTCAGTCAGCAGTGGGATTCTTCCATTGTTGTCCAGTCTCTTTTTTATTGTTGAGTCATGAAAACAGACCTTAATTTAGGTAAGTGAGGCCTGCAGAGTGTTAATTGTTGTGAACACCTGACTGAGTCCTCCGTGCGCTCTTGGAGTAATTTAGGTTGGCTGGACTCTCCAGGCAAGGCTCATAGTTTTTCCATGTTTATGAAATTGTGGTTCACTGTGGGTTTGAGTCGTCCAAAAGAAATGGCTTTGTAGGTATTTCAAGACTAATTTTGAGATATTTTAGCCTGCTTCATCATTTCAGACAGGTTCTATTTAGTTGATTCTACAGGTTTGACGGTAATCAGTTGTGGCTTTGTCTCAAATAGTAAAACGTGTGATTAAATGCAGTATTTATTTTTCACTTTGTTTGGGTGGGATATTCTTCTCCCTCAATTATTTTCTGTGTTCACTGAAGTTGTCTTTACTTAGTTTTAACATTTCTTTGATGATCTGAAACATTTAAGTGTGACAAAAAAAACAACAACAAAAAAACCCAGAAGAAATATATGAATACTCTTTTCCAGCTCTTTATTTCTTTATGTGGTGACAATAAGGTAAAACAATTCAGGGCCTGGAAAAGTAATAAAATGTATTTTACAGTCTGATTTATAATGGAAAGAAACTAAGTGAAAGTTGCCATTTGATCTAAGCCAACATCTGCGTCTATTAATAATTATGTTTTAGGTTTTGGAAAGAGGAAAGGAACTGAAGCCAGGTCAGAAAACTGGTTTGGGTTTCACTTCAATACACTGCATTTTTTTCTGACTTCTACTTGCAGACCCCTTTAATTTGGCTGAATAAGAATTAGGATATTAACCGTACTGCCGGTCCTAAAACATTAATGTTGCCTGGGTATAAGCAGCTTGCTCTGAAACAAGGTCTATGTCAGATTAAAAGCGGGTGGAATCACCTATAGTACAGAAACCTTATAACATTGACCTCTAACATTTTTGCTCTCTGTGGTTTTTACAGGGAAAGAACAACATGATCCCATCTTAACAGGTGTTTACAGGAGCAGAAAGGGGACAGCAAGCATAGTACCTTGTCTGGTAAACCCAGTTTGGTTTCTTGTAGGCACAAGGTCCAGGTCCAAATTTGCGTTTGCAATTCAGTTTTTACCAACAGTACCTTTTGAATCATTTATTCCCTTCTTGGTCTTAAGTAGCACTGGAATCTACTTCTTCATTCCAAGGAAACTTGCCCTCTTCCTCCCCTAAACTTTCACTTCTTCTAAGCATATCAAGTATTTTTACACATTGTTGGTGTTTTTATTATGTTTATGCTTCACTGCCTCTCTCCACATATGGCCACAAGCCATTTTGTGGCCGTATGTGGAGGGAGCATTATTACTCATGTAATAATGCCACATGAGTCTGTTTGCCCACAATGCCCTGCAATGGAGCCCACTTCTCACAGTTGTCTGACTTAAATTGGACATGAATCTTATTTTTCAAGCAAACAAAACAAAATTTGATTCAACAGGATGAATGTGGATGCAGTCTAAAAGATCTTTAAAGCAAAAAATGTATAGGATAGATAATAATAATAGTAATAATAATAATAAATATTTATATAGCACCTTCCATGAATGCCTTACATGGGGATAACAAAATGGAAACTGTACTAATTAAAAATACAACCACAATGAAAGAAATAAAATACTAAAAGGTAAACATTAAAAAACTCTTTTCAATTAATGGGTCTTAACTCTTAGGAGAAATAACCTTGAAGGTTTGCAAACCCAGCTTCCATAAATAAGTTCTGCTCAACCCTGGTCCATCAGATGTGCTCCTGCTTCTGGTGGAAAGGACTAGATTGTATCAAGAGCTTGTCATCAAGTCATAGCGAAGCTTGGTAATGACCATCAGTTTAGACACATTTAAGCATGGAAACATCTAATCCTCAGAGAGCTCTTGAAACCTTTTGGTACGACAGCTCCTATTGAAAGCCACTCGACATTTTCTAAAACCCACAGACCCGCTGCTTGCTGATGCCGAGGGCATCCATCCTTTTATAGCATTAGGGTTATCTTCTAAAAGCTACGAAACCCACCATGTCAAGATAATTTTATGCTGCTATTATGATCGGTATAATGAATTCACTGGACTCACTTTGCCTCTGCGGTCATCAAATCGAAAAACTGAGAATAATGTTGGAATGGATAAATCCTAGTGAGTGCTTAAGCTTACATTTAACAAGAGAATTTTCATAATAATTTCAATTACACCACTGTCACTTACTACATTAATGTAGTAGTTATTGCTTATGTTTGGATTATTCTAATAGGATAAAAAAAATAGTGAATTATAGAATTTCACAGCTCTTCCGACATACCAATTGTTTATTTTGACTTCACTGTTATGGTATGGAGCTTGATGAGAAGGCGTTTATCAAATAAAAATTTTAAAAATAATAACCCAATTGTATAACAGATGGAAAGACTTGACATGAGCAGGACGTGACTCTTCCTAATTATGACCTCCAGAGTAACATCTACAATCCCAAAATGAGTTTTGTCCCAAAGATCACCTCCCGCTCTAAAGCAGACCACAGGCAGCTAATGACATTTAAATCAGGCTGCAACTGAACAACTTGTGATTTATTGCAGCTCATGTCACACATGATCACTTTTCTGGGTGTGGGACCATGTGAGTGGTGCCAAAGCCACAGAGGCGGAGAATGGAAAATATTTCTGAATGGTAGAAATAAAGACCCCGACGCAGTGAGGAGGAGGAGGGGAGGACAAAGCAGAATGACTTTAGCTGGACAAGCTGATTGGCTCGATTCGGGTTAAAAGTGCACACTGGTTAATTT
>CAEFZY010005850.1:0-14361 GCA_903066815.1 Brachyrhaphis roseni
GATACCCAGGACATTCATCTCCTTTTAGTTAGCTCCGATAGCTTAGCTCCGTTAGCTTAGCCCCATCGCGTTGTTTAGGCAGGAAAAAGTGAAACAAAAGTCCGTTTTCCATCTTTACATCCAATAACACAGCAAGTTTGTACCATTGCTAAATTATTTTAAGTAACTTCAAATATTCAAAAATTCAAAATATGTGAGACAGTCGGTTATGTTTGTGGCCAAACAAGATGGCTGTCAGATCCGTCCGCCTAGAGCAGTGACGTCACGCTCCAAATCTCTATCAGCTAATGTTCATGTAGCGATCAACTAGTAATCAGCTATCAATCAGCTAGCGTTCAGGTAGCTGAACGTTAGCAAACGAGGTAGCTCGTTCAGGTAGTGAGTAGGTAGCGCTAATGTAGCGATCAGCTAGTAATCAGCTAACGTTCAGGTGGCGATCAGGTAGCGTTGTCTCTATTGTCAGAAGGCTCCGCCGCCTCTGCAGGTATTTATTAATTTTTCCAGTGTGATAAATGAAGATGGTGAACCATAGAAATGTCTGAAGCAGAAAAGATTTGAGGTTATGAGTGGAATCCCGTCGCTGTGCAGGAACGGATTCAGGAGGCCGACTGCAGAGTTTAAACCCTCGTTTTCTCCAATCGTTTGTTTCTGTCTGGTTTCTCCTGCAGGATGCAGCTCAGTCCCTGAAGTCCATGATGAGGAACGGAGGCAGGGTGAGTTCACTCTCTTCTTTCTCATGCTCTTTTTCTTTTTATATTTTTTAAACATTTAAACTCAAAGGGAAACCTGAAGGTACTGACATTGCAGATGGTATATTTGATTTGTTTTCTATTCAGGAACAATCAGTAGTTTCTAGAACAGCTGGTTTCAGAGCAGATCTGTGCACAGGCCTCAGTAAATAAGTATTTTTGCCATTACCGACTGACTGCAGCTGTTTGTGGGTTTTGTTGCCCTGCTCAGTCGTCTGCAGGCGTGAGCGACGGCACAGACCGAGGAGTCAAAAGGAAATCTGAGGACAGCGACAGCGAGCCGGAGCCCGAAGACAACGTCAGGTCAGGCGATTACCATCACTGTGTTTGACTGCAGGCCAGAACCGGATCAGAACCACAAACCGGGTCAGAACCAGACACTGACACTGCTCCAGTCATAACTCCTGAATATCTGCCTTGAAAACATCAGAACTGCTTCTAAGCTAAACTTTGAACTGATTCCACTCCTGAATCAGATCAGCTGCAGGCACTGAACCCTCCCCATTGCTCCCAGTGCTCTGCTTCCCTCCCAGCCTGATTAATATGGAAATCAGGAACGTGGCAGTAAATTCCTCAGTGACGCTCTCCTTAAAGCTCCTAAATCCACCGAGCTAAATTGGTATTCATGCTGCCTCCCCCCGCCACTTACACACACTTACCCCCGTGTGTGTCCGTGTGTGTAAGTGTGTGTCCGTGTGTGTTGCTGCAGGCTGTGGGAGGAGGGCTGGAAACAGAGGTACTATAAGACCAAGTTTGACGTGGACGTGTCTGACGACGGCTTCAGGAAGAAGGTGGTGCGCTCCTACGTGGAGGGGCTGTGCTGGGTGCTGCGCTACTACTACCAGGTAATCGGGACGCGCTGGCCGGTTCTGGCTGAACTGGAACTAGAACCGGGACCCATCACTGGTCGGTTCTGCCTGAGCTGTTGCGGTACTTCAGTATTAACGTCCACTAAATATTATGTTGCGTAGCGCTTCATCATTAGCTTCCACTAATTACAGCATAGCGCTTTAGCATTAGCTTCCTCTACATATCATGTTGTTGGTGTAGATTTTTGTGATTAATGCTTTAGCATTAGCATAGCTAGCTTTTAGTGTCGGAGCATCAGGAAACTGGTTGGCCAGAATCCCAGAATGTTTCCCAACAGGACGGTGATCCCAAACACAAGTCCAATCAGGAACAGTTTGGTTCTGACCTGGTCCGTTTGCTTCTCACACACAAGGAAAATTGTTCTGTGGGTTCTTTGGCAGTAGTTTGAGGTCAAAGGTCATGGTTCTTTAGTTTTTCACTGAACTTAGCTTCAGCTTCAGAGATTTTTTTTTCTCTTGATGCGTTTAAGGACTGGAAATGGTGGGAATTCTTAGTTCTGATGCATTCAAAGGAACAGGATTATTCAGGATAACCAATCCCAAACCAAAACGTTCCAAATAAATCGCTAAAACTCCCAGGTGGTCCTTGTGGATCGGTGGCAGTTCTGACTGGACCGCTCCAGTTCTGGCCCGGTTCTCCTTGTAGATGTTGAAGCAGCCGGGTGAAACAACAGGATGCTGCTGGTCCAAACTGGGAGCGCTGGTTTTCCAGCTGGTTCCTCCCAGGAGAGCCCATCCAGACGGGCGGGCTGCAGCGACCCGGCCCTGGTGGAGTGTGACCTTTGACCCCAGAGCTCCTCTTTACTCTCTAATGCGTCTGATGAGCTCCTGGATTGACCCGGTCCGGTCCGGTCTGATTCTGCTCTTTCTGAATGTGAGTGGAAGTAGGAGTGGTGCTAACGCTGCGGCGCCGGCCCTCAGAGGCTCATCCTGAACGGATCGGCCCGGTTCTGCTCTCTGCCTGTGGTCCCCGGGGTCGGTTCTGAAGGGCCCGGCGCCCCCCGGTGGACGGGACGTGCCTGTCCTCTACTACTGCAGATTATGATCAGGCACGCCTCGGCCTACCCAAACCTCAGAAGACCCGTCTGAGCCAGGACACTGAAATGGATCAGAACCAAACCTGGGCTCTGGGTCAGAACCTCTCTGAAGTCATGGAAACGGCTCCCAAACCGGCCAATTTGTTTAATCTTTATTTTTAACTAATTTTTTTTAGTTGAGTTTTAAATTTTTTATCAAGTTTTTATTTAAAATCTGATGACGTGAAACATGTTTAATAGTTTATTTAAACATTTTATCTGTTATTTAATTATAGATCTTTTTAGTGGTTATTCTAAAGTTTAAATATTTAGAACGTTTAATTCTAAATTAATAAAATAAAATGTAAAAATTTACGTCAGATTTTAACTTGAAATTATCATATAATTTAGTTATGAATATAATTTGTTTATTTGTGGATCTGATTCATAGTGTGATCACATCTATGGATGAAAGTCATTAATCGGTTCTGGTTCTGGTTCTGGTTCTGACCCGTTCCCTCCTGCAGGGCTGCGCCTCCTGGAAGTGGTTCTTCCCGTTCCACTACGCTCCTTTCGCCTCCGACTTCAGAAACATCCAGGAAATGTTCTCGGAGTTTGAGAAGGACACCAAGCCGGTGAGGAGGTTCTGGGTTTATCGGGTCGGGTCGGAACCGCTCGCCGGTCCGGTTCTGACCCGCTCTGCTGTTCTGTTCAGTTCAAGCCTCTGGAGCAGCTGATGGGAGTGTTTCCTGCCGCCAGTGGGAACTTCCTGCCGTCCACATGGAGGAACCTGATGATGAGCGCGGTGAGTTGGCCAGCAGGAAGTGATGCGCAGGAAGTTACCTGTTTGACCCGCTGCTGTGCTGCAGGATTCCTCCATCATCGACTTTTACCCCGACGACTTCGCCATCGACCTGAACGGGAAGAAGTACGCCTGGCAGGGTGAGGTCACTTCCTGTCAGCATGCTGATGACATCATTGTGACGTCATAGTGCAGCTTTCAGCAGACGGTATTTTTTCCTCCGATCCGTCTTGTTTCTGCTTCCTCCTGCAGGCGTTGCCCTGCTGCCCTTTGTGGATGAGCGCCGACTGAGGGCGGCTCTGGACGACGTTTACCCCGACCTGACGCCCGACGAAGGTGAGACCAGGTCACCGCACCTGGAGGGGAGGGGTTGCCAGGGGTGGTCTTGGTGTAAGCTGCAACTTTCAGGACGTCTGATAACCTGGAAACACAACTAGCTGCAAATACAGCAACTTTGTTCAAAAAGACCAGGTTCTGCTGCCTCGGACCCGTCCAGAACCGGCCTCTCTCTGTGTTGCAGTGCGGAGGAACAGTCTGGGCAGTGACGTCTTGTTCCTGGGCAGATCTCACCCGCTGTTTGACTTCATCCATGAGCTGTACCGCTCAGAGACCCAGGAGGTACCAGAACCGGAACCAGAACCTCTGTTCTGGGGTTTCTGGTGGTAAAGCGGCTCTGCGTCTCTTCCAGGAGGCGCCGGTTCCGGCGGAGCTCTGCCACGGTATCCAGGGAACGCTGAACCTGGACGAAGACCCTATCCTTCCAGACGAGTAAGAACCTTTTTCCCCCGAGTTCTGCTGGAACCCGACCCAGAAACGAGCTGGTTCTGTTTGTGCTCCTCAGGACGGTGAAGTCGCCCGTTCCTCTGCTCAGAGACATTTCACTCAACAGCGCCATCAAGTGAGTCCATGTTAAAAAAATAATTGTTCTTGTATGTAACTAAACTTTTTAATAAACAAAAAGAAGTGTAAGTTAAACACTAATAAATACAAATTAATAAGGTAAGCAATTAGTTTTTTTTTTATGAACAAAATAAAATCTAAAGTTTTATTTATTTTTGACTAAATTTGCAGCATGTTTGGCCCCGAGGGGCCACCGTAGAAGCTCTGCTGGTTTGGTTGGGAGCAGAAATGCTGTAAACTGTTTTCTCTTCCTGCCAGTGTGAAGTTCAGGGATCCTCAGTTTGCTGAAGACTTCGTGTTCAAAGCGGTTCTGCTGCCGGGAGCCAAGTAAGAACGTTTCCTTCCAGGAACCAGTTCTTCTTCTTTCTGCTGCTGGTTTTACTGGGAACCTCCAGGATTATCTGGGAACAAAGACGTTTCACATCTCACTCAGAGTCCCCAGTTTAACCAGTTTATCTGTTCCAGGATGCCCAGCAAGGTGCTGAAACCAGAGGACTATGAGCGGGGGGCCCGGGGCCCCTGGAGGCCCCAGCTGGGCTTCAACCCCAACAGGCAGCAGGCCCACCTGGACCAGGCCGGCTTCCGGGCGCTGGGGTAACCATGGCAACGCTCAGACCATCTGAACAAAAACAACCAATCAGAGCCAGGAGGCGGGGCTTGGTACTGCCAATCAAGCTCATGCACGCGCTAATGGTTATTGGAAAACTAGCTATGCTAACCAGCATTAGCATTCATACAAGCTCCATGGCGAACTAGCTGTAGCGTAGCAGCAGGTACATCACTGTGATTGACAGCGCTAATACCTCCTGGCTCTGATTGGTTGATTGTGACTGGTGTGTTTCTGTAGTGGAACTGGGAGGACTGGGATAATAGATCGATGTGATGATCTAGTGATCATTTGAACAAATGTGTAAAAATAAGATTTGTTATTAAAGTTAAATTCTGCAGCTTTGAGTTACAGATGAAATCAAAACCAGCAGAAACTGCATCAGCTGTGCTGCTCATCAGCGGCCTGATGCGGCGCTGCCCCCATCAGCCAGCTGTGATTGCAGTCTGCAGCAGGCTGGTATTATCATCAGGGAAATGGGAATAATTGAACATCTGGACGTTTCTGTTTGGGAGATAATTAGTCAGCAATTAGAGGCAGAACCAGCAGAGTCCAGTTAGAGAGCGATCAGAGCTCAGTGGTTTACTGGTTTTACTGTTTGTCCCCCTGCAGCCACAGCCTGCCCAGAGCCCAGCAGTTTAGAGGTCAGTACAGCAACGCTGCACCGCCCAGCAGCTACCACCAGGGGAGCTACAGCCGCCACGCCCAGAGCAGCGGCCAGCAGCACTTCCAGCGTAAGACTCTGCCGACTCTGAAGCAGAACTTCTCTAGTCTGAGCTTCAGCTGGTTCACATTCTGAAAAATAATCTGTTAGCATCCAGTTATCAATCAGTTGATCAGTAACTGATGGAAACGCTGGAGGAGCCGCTGGACTCTGAGCCTCTGCTCCGTTTGACTCCAGACACTCCGGATTACAGGTTAGATACTGACGGCTTTATCCTCTCAGCCGAACCTCTGCAGCGGCCCGTTAGCCGCCATTAGCAGGCTGCAGCTGCTGAGGGCGGCTACTAATTACAGAGACTGACGGCCTGTTGTCCTCTTTGAGGGACGCGATGGACGAGCCTCATAATTAGACTGGGTGGGTGGGTGGGTGGTCCACTTCAACTCTGCTGCTGGAGATCAACCAGAGAGAGAGAATGAGCCTGCTGCTTGACACACACACGCACTCACACCAACACACACACACCAACACACACACTCCAACACACGCACTCAGACCAACACACACACTCACTCCCATCAGCCTGATAAACTGACCAACCGATTCCAGAACGTTGGAAAGGGTTCATGGATTCAGCAACTTTTATTAAAATCTGAAAAGTACGGCTTGCTCCCACTTTACTTCACTTCAAACCTGGCCACCTGATTGGTAGAAAGTTGTGGTGACATCACAGCTTGATCTCTAGAGGATCTACAGAGATCCACAGCTCAGGTGGGAGGTCTGGCCAACATGGAGGTCACAGTTAGCATGCTAGCACCCATCTCTGTGAGTTGGCATGCTAGCACTGATTAGTAGATGTTAGCATGATGGGTTAGCATGCTAGCAGGAGCTTGATGAATCTGGATCTTCATGGAAGCGATGATTGATGGTTTTGAGCCTCAGAGTTCTGGTTCTGTGTCCATGGTGAAGCTCAGGTTCCCTGGTTCTGGAAGGTTCTAACAGCTGGACCTTCAGTGAAGCAGCTCCTGGTTCCTCTGACCCCTCCCCCGCCCTCACGCCACTCGACCCCGGTCCCCCCCCCTTTAACAAACAGGCCTGCTGCAGCTGGTCGTCGCCGTGGTAACCGGTTCTTTGTGAATGGCTGCAGGTACTTGAGGCGCCACAATGCCGCCTGCTGAATGCTTCCCTCGTTTTCCCAACTGTAGAATGTTAATGCAGCGTTCCCGACCCGACCCGACCCGGAGCCACTCGGAAAACCCGACGGCTGACGGTTTTGAATGTTTCTACAGTCAAGCTGAGTGTTGGGAATGTCCCTACAATAAAACCCAAATGATCCTGGAACCGGAGCCGGTCCTGATTCTGGTTCCAGAACCGGTCCTGATTCTGTTCTGTTCCTTGCAGATTCCAGGCAGAACACCCCGCAGCGTCCTCCGCCGTCCTTCAGCAGCGTTCCGCCGCCGTTCCCCAGGTGAGTTTGACGCTCTGATCCTGGTTCTGATCCGAATCACTTCAACCCAGCAAACTGCTTTACTGTCCTGAGTGATGGGAGCTGTTTGTTTTTCCGGGGAATGTTTCTGTTTAACTGTTAAATCTGAATAATTTTCCAGGTATTTTGTTTTTTCCAATAAAACTCTGGCGTTCCCGTCAGTATTCCTGCCTGCAGGTGTGTGCAGCTTCATGACTAACGCTGCGGCGGCTCGCCAGTCCTGATCCGGTTCCTGGACGCAGCTTCCTGTCGATCCGGGTCGGTCCTCATTCCCGGAGGCTGAGTGGTTTTCTTAAGCCTCTCAGGAACTCTGAGTGGGGATTAGGCAGCGGCGCTCCGATCGGAACGCCGCTCTGAGTGTGACATGGTTCAGTAATGAGGGATGGCAGCGTCATCATTATCTGGCCGAACGCTCCGGAAGCCGGTCCGACCCGAGCCAGAACTCCAGAACCAAACAGGAAGTTCAGCCGCTCTGCGGTTCATTGAGATTCCCAGATTCAGGAGTGTTTTTATGAAAACTCCATTTTCAGGATCTTTTCCGATCCTGAAAATGGAAAAGTTTCCTTAAGAATCTACAAATTCACTACAAAAGCAATAAAGCAGCTTTGTGGTTTCTAAACTCGTTTCTAAGGTTTTCAGCAGACAGGAGCTGATTTAATAATTCATGTTTTAAAAATGATTTCACTGAGGAAACATTTTCCCTTGTAACTGAAGCGTTCTGCCAGTGGAACTAGAGCGTTTAGCTATTCTAGCTCCCGCCTGCTTTGGTCTTTCAGTTCTACTGAAACTGCAGAAATATTTGGTCAAATTTAGTTTCACCAAACTAAATTTCCTGCCTCTGGTAAAGACGAGTTCAGAGAAATCCAGGTTTTCCTTTTATGTGAAATAAAAGCAGATTATTTATTCTTGATTCAGTTGACCTGTTAACGTTCAGTTGTTCCCGTTACTCTGGATTTCCTTATAATGTGACACAATGTGACCTCTGACCTGTAGAGTGACGAGATCTAAACTGCACAGCTCCCTGCTGTAGGATCCGGTTCTGTCCAACCAGAACCAGTCCACTTACCGGAGTTGACCGGAGCTAACGAGTGAGCTAGCCGAAGCTAACCGGAGCTAGCCGAAGCTAACCGGAGCTAGCCGAAGCTAACCGGAGCTAGCCGAAGCTAACCGGCTGAACGTTGGTGTGTGCAGGCAGCAGCAGCCGTACCGCGGCGGGGGCCACGGCTGGGACCGGGCCCTCCAGGCTCAGCAGTCTGCCTACCAGCAGAACCAGAGCCGTGGCGGGGTTGGACCGGGCGGCTACCAGCAGCGCTACGACCAGCGCCGGGAAGACTGGGGCGATCGCCGTGACAACCGGGGCCAGCAGCAGGTAAACATCTGGAAACTCTGGGATCACATGGATCCCAGTTGAACTCTGGTTCTGACCCATTTCTGCTCATCACATCCCGACGGGCCAGTCAGACCAGAACCACTTAGATTTTTCTGGATTTTTATCTTAAAAAACAGAATAATCAACGTGACTAAAATTAGTCAGAATTTTTATTTTTACTTCAGATTTTTGCATTTTTAATTTCCCTGCAGTCCGATCCGAGCTGAGTGGTGCTCCAGTTTAAACTGGCAGAATCCCAGTTTGACTAAGGAAGTCCAGTTGATCAGAACCAAATCCGGAACCCGTCTGGGTTTTATCCGACATCAGAAACCAAATTAATCATCAATCTGTTTTTCTGCTTTTATTTTCATCCAGATTTTCCCATCAGACAAAATATATTTGGGAAGTTTTTTCCTCAACTGATCAAAATCTAAATAATCCCCCTTTTAGAATAAAAATGTTATTTACACTTTGAAATGATGAAATCTGTTAAATGATTTGGAGTTTGTTGTTTTCTGTCTTCTTTTAAATGAAAATGTGATTATTTTTGTTCCAGTCGGAATGAAAGCAGCTTCTTTGTTTTCCAGGCCAGAGGATTCCCTCTCCCTCCTCCATCCAGACATATCCGCTGGAATAACTGATTTTTCCAGGATGGGAACATTTTTTAATGTTTTAATTTTCTCTGTACAATATTTTCATCTTTTTAAAAACCAGCTTGTAAACAGTGATGTTGAAGTTTTGTTTGAGAAAATTGTGGAATAAAACAAATGTTGCTGGGATTAAATGTCTTCGGATTATTATTTTTTCTCATTTTATTTAGATTCAGTTCATTGAGACAAAGGAAATAATTTTAAATAGAATAAAAATCCAGGTTTTTTACATGAAATATGGCTGAACGGAACCGGCTTCAGTTCTGGAACCAGCGTTCCCAGCAGACTGAACCAGTTTGTTACCAGTGAACCGGAATTCTGAGGAATATTCCTGTTAATCCAGGAGGAAGTTCTGGTTCTGGTCCAGTTCTGTTTTATTTCTCCTCCATCCCGCTGGATGTCCGAGTCTCTGCGTAAAGAACCGAGTTTTTACGCGCGGAAATAAAAACTGGATCATTTTTCCTCCTGCGGTCCTGGGTCGGAAATGTTCTCCAGGTTTCCCGGTTCTACCAGGTTCGGCCGTACAGTAAATTGGACCCGAGCATGCTGCTGGTGTACTCGATGAGCGCCGCGTCCGTCTGCGTCAGGTTGATGTGCGGCTGCAGGCCGAGCGGCGGGCTGGGGCACAGATCCTCCAGCTGCTCCGGGGAGGACTTCTGGTTCTGGTTCTGGTTGGCTATCGCGTCAGCACAGCCGGCCTGGCGGGTCCCGGTGTGGCTCGGTTCGCCCCGGAAGCTCCGATCTGCCTTGGAGAGGAGCGGGGACCCGGCGGAGGAGCGGCGGGAGGCCGCGCTCTGGCCGCCGGCCTCCTGCTGCTGCTGCTGGGCGGCCTTGTCCTTGGCCTGCCGCTTCAGCTTGTAGCGGTGGTTCTGGAACCAGATCTTGACCTGGTTCGGGCTGAGGTGGATGAGGCCGGCCAGGTGTTCCCGTTCCGGGGCCGACAGGTACTTCTGCTGCTTGAAGCGCCGCTCCAGCTCGAACACCTGCGCCTGGGAGAAAAGGACCCGCCGCTTGCGGCGCGGCGCGGCGTGGAGCGACAGCAGCGGCTTGGAGCCGGGCTCCATCCCGGCCAGGCCGCCCACCATCCCGGGGAGGCTCACCGCGCCCGGCGCGCCCATCAGCCTGGAGACTGGGAGAGAAAAATCAAAGTCAAATCAATTTATGGCTCATTTGACTTTTATTCTAGTTTCTTTCTTTTCTAAATAATGACAAATTTTAAACTCATTTAAATGTTTAAAAAAAAAATCTATTGAATGAAATGAACAAAATTGCAACGAAATTCTTTCCTTTAAGCAGATTAAAAAGTCATTTAGTTTTATCTGCAATTCGACTAAAACTCAAGTTGAAAGTAAAGATTCATTTTCTTCTTTTCATTAAATTATTTTAGCTCAATTTATAAATCACTTATTTTAATAAAACTTAATTTCCTCTTCGGAGGATTAAACAGAAAGATGAACTTTTAAATTCAGTTTAATTCTTTGGCTGCAATTCACAACAAATGTTTTTTCAAAAATACAAACATTTCGATTTAATTAATCATCAAAATGTTCCCAACTATAAACTAATTATTCCAAGTAGAATCAGAAGTTTCTCTCAGCTGACTGACTCTAATGAAACCAGCAGTTCGCCTTTTAAATAAATCACGGTTCGGTTCCGGATGGACTCACTGCTCTGGTATCGGGGCTCCGGGCCGCCGTACCAGGCGGCGGGCCCTCCGCCCCGCCGCGGCTCCGGGAGCAGCTCCCCGCCGCCGCCGAAACCCGCCGCGGCCCCGGAGAACTGCGGCACCGCGGGGGAAGCGAGGTAGGCGGGCCCGGGGCCCAGAGCTGAGGAAGAGGAGGGAGCGGCCAGGTGATGATGGTGGTGGTGGTACAGGTGGTTCTGGTTCTGGTTCTGGGTCCCAGGCTGCCGGTAGGCCCCCAGCGGGCCGGGCTCCATCCCTCCGAACCGACGGTACGCCTCCTCCATCGGGCTCAGGATGTGTGCGACTGAGAACGGCGTGGACAGCTTTGGGCTCATGGACACGCTGCGCGGTCCGGTCCGGTCCTGTCCGGTTCGGTTCGGATCGGCTCTGTGCTGGATGCTGGTCCTCCTCCGTCTCTCTGAGGCGCGGGGGCCGCGGGCCCGTCCTGGTGGGGGCGGAGTGACGGAGAGGTTCGGTTCGGTTCTTAAGAACTTTCTCAGATCTGCAGCGCGTGCAGCTTTCACCTGTTCAGGTTTCTGCGACGCGGGGCGCGTGAAGAAGCGCGTGCACGAGGAGCGTTCATGTGGAAAACCACGTGACATTTCCACCTGTTGGAGGAACGCAGGTCCAAATGCTCGGAACCAGCGGGTTCTGCCGGGTTCTCCTAAATAATCCAGAAACTGATCCGGATCAGGATTCTACGGATCCAAAACTGTTCGAGTGATTTAATAATCTGTTCATTGTTGATTCATTTAACATTTTAATGACATTTAAATCATTTAAGATCAAAACCTTTTTATTCAGATTTGATCTGATTTTCTGGAACTTTGTGTTTTTTACTGTGAAATAAATTCAAAATATATTTTCTCTAATTTCAGTTTTTATTCTGAAGTTACTTTTTAAATCGGAACTGATCGATTCTGAATGTTTCTCATGAACGACGCGCATGCGCTCTGGTGAACCAATCAGCTGCTGACTTGCAGCGTCACGTTGTGTGTGTGTGTGTGTGTGTGTGTGTGTGTTTATAGTCAGATACTGTTGGACCGAACCGAACCGAACGTTCTGATCTCAGATTAAAACAAAGTTCATCTTCCTGAATTCTGACGTCATCGGCTGTGACGTCACGTCATGATGAGTTTGAGAATCCTAATCCTGTCAGAATGAATGTTTCATCTCTTGTATTTCATTTTGACACATTTATTTTTGTATTTTTTGTGCGACCCGTTAGAACCGACTCGTTTATTTATTTATAATTGAGTTAAATCTCTGCAGCTTCATGTCTGTAGATCCCAGCATGCATTGAGAGGACAAACTGTTTAACAGAATGAAACCTCCAGCAGAACCAGAACCAGAACCAGGAGTGTCCAGGATCACTTCCTGGTCCGCTCCACGTTTCCTGGGATCTGTGTTTCCATGGAGACGGACAGTTAGATCTCCATGGCGACCAAACATTGAAGCCACCCCAGAACTCTGGGAAACTTCCCATAAATATTCCCAACATGGAAACTTTTCCTCAAAGCTCCGACCAGAACAACACCCAGAGGCATTATGGGACGGCTCGGAACAATGCAGAGAAATGGCCTAGTCAAAGTCCAGCCTGAACCCAGATCTTTCTCTGGCTGGTAATAATTTTTCCTCCAGTTTCACAATTCTGACATTAAAAGTTTGGGAAAGTGTGAGAGGCGTGAAAACTTTCCAACAGAGCACAGGTTCTGGTTCTGGTTCTGGTTCTAGTTGTGGCTCTGGTTCTGGTTTGGTTCTGGTGGTCCAGAACCAGAACCCTCCACAGGTTCTCAGTCTGTTCTTCAGTTTTTCCAGTCTGAGTGAATTGTCAGTGTTTCTTCCAGAGTCCAGCAGGGGGCGCCACGCTCCTCCAGAATAATGCAGTAGATCTTCTGGCTTGTTGGTGTTCGTAGTTTATCAGTTTATTCTTAATCTGTGGTTGTTTAAATTCCACTGGGTTTATTCCTAGAACACAGATTTTAGACTCTTAACGTCTTTCCAAAAACTTCTGGATTTGAAGACATTCCCACAGACAATGGAGAAGATTTCCTTTTTCAAATCAGCATTTAGTGCCAGTATCTGGAATATGACTGGACATATGATGAGGCCTAACTGCTGTTATATAGGTTCTCATTCATATTGCAGAAGTTTAAATGTTGTGTTTATCGTTTGCTGTGATTTTAAACAGGCCTGATTCCTAATCTATATCTTATCTCTTCCAAGCGTCTAACTTATCAATTGTTGAATCTTCAGAGGAACAAAGAAAGAAAACCTTGTTAAATCCCAACACCTCTTCTATTATTGTTCAGGGTGGAATGTCGACTATTTGTTTCAGTTTTGATGACATAGTTTTTCAATTGCAAGTATTTAAAAAAATGTTTTGGGGTGTTAAATATTTCTTCCATAACTGATCAAATGTAGCAACAAGCTATCAGCATATAGATCTTTAATTGTCTGAGTGCCTTTGGTTTTCCATAGTTTAAACCTTTCATTGCCCCTAATAGAGGTGGATTGTGATAACTCTGGACGGTCAGCTACATGTTTATGTGCTGCATGCCAAGTTATAATTATATTTTTAATAAAAGGTTCTTTGTGGGTTTTTTAGTGTCTTTATATCCAAAGAATAGAGGAAGGTGTTAAATACATTTATTCGGTCTATCCTGTATAAAGACAAATCTGAGCATGGATTTAGCATTTCTGTGACTTTTTCCACAAGTGGATTATAATTTGTGTCATTGAGTGACGAGTTGATCTTAATGCCTAAGTATGTTTTAAATGGAGCAACTATTTTAAATAAATGGTTGTGCTATTTTCCTTTCTTCTTCATTAAGAAACATTAATTCTGATGTAGAATTATTAATTTTATATCCTGAAAATTCACCAAATTCTTTTATTAGATTTAATAAATTAGGAATACTGATCTTCAAATTACTTCAAATATGATGTCATCAGCAAACCAGGAAATGAGATGATCTCTTCCTGCAGTTCTAATAGCTGATATTCCTGTATTATGAGGCTCTATCATCAATACAGGAAGCAGTGGTAACCGGGGGCAACGCTGAAAGGTTTTGACATGTTATTATTGGTTAAAACTTGTGCTGTGGGATCAATATATAGAAGATATATCCATTTTAGAAAAGTTTCACCAAGTCCATATTGGCAGCACTTCGACAGATTATTTCACTCTATTCTATCAAAAGCTTGACGTTCGTCCAATGATGACATCACTGTGTCCTTATAATTATGTTTTTCATGTAATACATTAAGAACCCGTCTTATATTATGGTATCCTTGTCTTGTTTTAATAAATCCTGGTTGATCATGTATTATTATTATATTAAATCTGGTTCCTCTATTAGAGGAACATTCAGTCGACGGTTGGTTTGGTTTTAGTTAAAGAGTTATTGTATGTAACCTCAGTGAGTCTCACAGTATTTATATGATTCCTCATACATGTTGAGAAGTGGTACGATTCATTTATGTTTAAATGCTTTAGAACAATCTGGGGTTTTATTCATGCTGTCTGTTGCTTCAGATCTTTTATTGTTAAAGGATTATCAAAAGT
>CAEFZY010005851.1:0-21438 GCA_903066815.1 Brachyrhaphis roseni
GCACACAGAAAATATCTATATATATATAAATATATATATATATATATATATATATATATATATATATATATATATATATATATATATACACTAAATACAGTAACAAAAACAGCAAAACTAAAAACAGTAATAATAGTTGCATAGTCGGAAGAAATATTTATTTGGATAATGGTCACTTTTGTTTGCTCTGTGGTGTTTTGCATGGAAGTATCGCAGCCAGGCCTCTTACCCTCAGGAAACACGGTTCTCATCTTCAGGTAGCTGCTTGTCAGGCGGATGATTGATGCTTTATCCAGCTGGGAGGTGATGGCAGAAGGAAGTGGCAGCAGCTTGGCCAGTTCGTAAAACTCACTGTTTTCCTTCTCCCGACGCGTCCGGGCCGCATTTTTGGATTTTTCCTTCATGTTGTTGGTGTGTTCCGGTCCGGCCCTCTCACAGAACCATGTCCTGCTCTGAGGCGATGTGTCTCCGGGTCTCGGCCTAAACCTCACAGCAGGCGGTGCGCGGAGCCTCTTTATGTTCCTGATAGTTCTCGACCCATCAGATCAAACTACTGCAGACTTCACTTCGATTATTCGTTAGAACTCAACGCACTGAGATCCATCACACCTGCTGTGAAACTTGTTTGAACAGCCGAGAAAAATGCCTACAAGAGGAAGAAAGAGAGAAAAAAATTATTAACAAATTACATGTGTTTTCCGGCTATTTTAATACAAGAACATAAACAAATTGAGCCGCAAACTGAAATAGAGGTAAGCATGACTGAATTGAATAATATCCCAGACCACAGTGAAAATGTTTTCCTCACCTCAGTGCAGACAGTATGGTCAGATTCTACTGGACGGCCTGCTGGAGTCCGAACACAACCTCCATCTAGCACTAAGATCCATGACCCTTATCTGGTAGGATTCTGTGATCAGAAGCGCAGCTACAGTTTCTTCTGCGACAGAGGGAGACACGCCCACTGAAAACTACATAGTTGCCATTGGACAATTGCTTACGCTCAGCGATTCTCTATTGGTTGTTCTTTAAAACGATGGACGGTGATTGGTTGGCGACATGTTCACCTCGTGGTTCAAGGTGAAAAATGACACAAACGAAATTGGCTACTTGGTTCTCTTACTTTTTAAGAAATACAGTTAATTTATCTTCAGTCACGTTTATTTCTTTAGGTCACTCAACATTTTGAGCATTTTTTTCGTGTCCTAGAGTCTATGATTACTGTTTCTTAAAGAAGTTAAATAAATACATCTGATATTTCTGTCTCAAGAGTTTTTTAAAAAAAAAATACACACATTATAAAACATTCTTTATAAATAGTTTTTAGCAGTTATAATCTACTTCACACAAGGTTTTTTGTTATTTTCTCAGAAAAACATATTGTTGTCAATATATTACCTTAAAAATTCACTGCAAATTAGCCATATATTTTAGAAAACTTTTCTTTTCCAATGCAAAAAGAATGATGGTTGTGTTAATATTCTCACAACGTCATCGCTCTCTTCGCGCTCGCACGCACCGGTGTGTGTGTGTGTAGGGGTGTGTACGTGTGTGTCGGTAATGGGCTCCAGCTCTATTTGGAAAAAAAAATCACCCAGATCGCTGGAGGTTCAGCTTTAAAAGTAATTTCAGTTTCATATATAGATAGATAATCATGTCGCAGACTGGGAAATAAATGACTGGAGAAAAAAACTCCATAATATTAAACCTCTGTGCACTCAGCCACTGAAAGACAATAACTTAACCGAATAAAAATAAAAACCGGGAATTAAAAAGAACTAAATGTTTTCAATTGTTATTGTGATTTAGTTACATTTCGTTACAGCGTATTAATAAAGACAGGCCCTAGTGAGTGGTAGGGGCCCAGATTAAAACCAGCCCTATACCTTTGACTTCTGTGCTACCTGAACCATTTTGTATCCCATTAGTCAAATGTGTTAATGATTTTCCAAAAGTAGGAAAATTAGTAAATTAAAATAATTTAATCTGTTTGCCCTGAACATTTAATTGTCAATTTATTATTTTCAACTCAAATGAAGGATAAATATGTTTAAATCTGTGTAAATATAAAATGGGAGGAAAAAAGAGCAATTTGGTGTAAACCAGGTAAGTGGAACAACGAAATGACTATAACAGTTTTACTTCGTTTTCATCATTCAGCTGAGCTTTAATGCAGGGGTGCTCAAGTCCAGTTCTCCAGAGTCGTCTTGCAACTTTTAGAGGCATCCTTACTCCAACAGACCGCATCAGCTCGGAACAGGCCTGGTAACGAGCCATTCATTTGATTCAGGTGTTATAGCAGGGAAGTATCTGAAAGTTGTAGGATGGTAGCTCTGGAGGATTGGCCTTGAGCAGCCCTGCTTTAATGAGACGCCCCAAATCAACTGTTTTTGATGAGTTCTGATAGATCAGGGCCCAGTGTGGGAACAGTGTGGGAACACCAAGACTGCTCCTTCCCTAGGTTTTGATGAGAAGGTCACCACAAGCATAATGGTAGATCTATAACATAAAAATCAGTGTATATTTCCTGGATCAGAATATTTACTGTCCACATCACACCAAAACTCAGTCAATGCATTACCAACAAATGCCATTTTCAGGGCACAATCAAACTATAAGATGTAAAAAATATTACAGGTAATATTTTGCATTTTACTGACGACAGGAGAGAGGTTGTATTGTTTAGGCCTAGCAGCTCAAAACCTCATGTTGACCTGGCCTCTTTAAATCAGTATGTGACACCTGCTGCAACAAACCTCAGATTATAGCTCAGTTGTCAAGTACAGCTGTTTTTATATATACATATCTGAGACAACTAGCCAAAGTAAAAAAAAAATGTCGTTTTGCATTACTTTGAAATGTTAATTCTTTTTTTTTTCCACCATTTGTCTAGACTTTGGTAATGAACTTTCTGTTAGTCACCAGCTGGTTTCTAATGCTGCTGCTCGGCTTTTAATCAGCGCTAGAAAGAGAGGGTACATTACTCCTGTTTTAGTATCTCTTCACCGACTTCCAGTACATTTTAGGATAGATTTTAAAATTTGTCTGTTTTTAAATGAAACATAATTTAAAAATCTCACTCCGTCTTACCTGCTTCAGTCGTATGTTCCCTCACTCTCTCTGGTCAACAGATGAGTTGTTGTTAATTGTTCTGAAATCGAAGAGGAAGTTGAGAGGTGACTGCTCATTCTCTGTGGCTGGCCCAGAACTGTGGATCAGTTTAACTCTGAATATCAGACAAACTGAGTCTCTTCTTGTGTTAGTCTTCTCTTAAAGCTTTTCCTTTTTCACTGACTTTTAACTCAGCATGAAGTATTGGTTTTTACAGTTATTGTTATTGTATTGTTTGTTATTATTTCTGATTGTGATGTACTTCACTTTGGTCAACTGTGTTGTATTTAAAGTGTTTTAAAAGCTGGAATGGATGGAATAAGTCCATCAGATGCTCCTGCAGCCTTGCAGGACGGTTGCTCTTGCTCTCAATCAGTCTAATTGGGTCTCTCAATCCAGTCTTTCTGAATTTTCTTCAGTGTCCTGAAAATACTGGCTGAAATTAGTGCTGAGTTTGGACATATGTGTTTTAACCAGTTTAACCACTTGAGCCAGTTGCTTTGGTGCATTTTTGTCTTGTGACCTCTGCGTGTCTTCTCTCTCTCTCTTGTTCAACTGAAAAGTGTCATTTTTCAGTTGATACCCATGCTTTTGTCTTTTCCACAAAAAATGTTTGCTTCTTTTTTTTTTTTTTTTTTGCTTTTTTAGATAAGATACAGCATGTCACCCCACAGCTTTACTTTTTAAGGGTGGGGGCAAAGTGTATGTGTCTGGTAAATAATTGATACCCAAAATCTGTGAAATAAAATATTAAATATTTCCTCGTACCCCTGTAATATACCACTGGGGATAGGAGTTCCCCCAATTGTGAATCACTGTCCTACACAATTCTTCCCAAAAATATTTAGTTCGTCTCAGGTTGGGTATTTGATGAAATTAGAGATAAATGTTTCATTTCCAGACACAGGAAACATTTTGCAATACTAAACTAAAAGAAATCCACTTCTGGAGAGGGTGGTTAAGGCTACACAGATGACTGTGGGGAGCAGCCTTCCCTCTATGCATATGTAGACATATATATGTATACATATACTTCTATACCCACACCTATACATGTGTGTTTACATCTCACACCTCACATACTCAACCCTGCTGCTTAATCCATGTTTTCCCCATTTAAGGTAAATAAAACTTTCCAGCAACACAGATAGGTACAAAAAAGAAAAATTAAACCAAACAAATGCCTGACATTCTTAGCTGAAACATTTCTCCTCAGTTTCAGTATTTGGGTTTCATGTTTTCTGGTAAATTCTTTCACTATCAAAATATCCCAGAATTTCTAGATAGGTTATTCTAATTTTGGAGCCATGGAGAGAAAACAACACAATGCCAGATCACTGACATCTGGCATTTTGTTAGTCAAAACTGAACAAAACTAAGACAGAAACGATCATGTAACATAGGAAGCATATATTGACACATCAAATCTCCACAAATATATGAAAAGTAGTACAAAAGTTTGGTTCTGTATGTGGCTGTAAAAATGTGTTGCTCTGCTGAAATGCCGCAAGATGGAACTTTTGAGAATCTACTGCCACCAAATTAGAATCATACTAATTCTCAAGCCAGATTACTGAGGCTAAGGCCAGAGGCAGTCAGTCCAAATCCCACAAGTAAATGGTGCATCAGTATACAGTGGTGAACATATATGCAAAACAAGGATGTCATCTCAAAGAGAAATTTTATTTTCAAATAATTCCAGGGCATAAAATCAACTTGTTGTACAATTCTACATTCAATACAGATGAATTTCTGCCATGTTTGCTCTGTTTGATGACTCAGGTGTGTGAGACTTTGAAAGAGTTGTTGATGAGAAGAAGACAGGTCAGAGCTGTAGATGAGCTGTTGAGGAACTTACCTGCTATTTCACAGATATGTACTGTAAATCTACTGCAGCAGTTTAAACTCAGTTTGACCTGCTGCAACAAATGTTTCATTTATACTCAGATATAAATTAAAGGTTGTAAACTTAACTTTCTATCTTAAACATGTCCCTGCGCCCCACCCTCACCAAAAACATAGAATCTTTAGAAAATGTTCTTTACCTTACATTTTTATCTCTGTCTTGAACCAGTCTGTGTACAGCTGTTTGTGGTTTGGATTTCTGTTTTTAAATTTAACTCAGAATTTTTTATTCAGTAAACTATACATATATTTTTTTACTAAACTTCTGATTTGTTGCAGTTAGTTAAAGTGGAAAGTCTTCAATGTTGGAGTATACGTACTTGAACAGGGGAATAAACAAACTGATAACATTCTGTAATGCTCCATATTCCAAGAAGCAAGCCTCACTTAGTCTGATGCTAATGTGAGCAACAGGTCTTAAAGCTTCCAAAGGTTGAGTACCAGGAAACCTTAACATGTTATGATGACATGTCAGTGTGAGAGCGACTCAGCACATCGGGAGCTGAACTGCTGCTGTGCTAGAGTGGACTAAAGGTTTCCCTATTGCTGCTCCTTAGCTGAGGGAATCCACTACTTCTGTGTTGACCTGCGCTGCGATGCTGGTGGGGGTTACATTCAGGTGGATGTCATACTGCTGGTCCAGGCCCAGGTAGCTGTCACTCATCACATACAGCGTGTAGATGCACCTACAAGCAGAAGGTTCAGTGTTGAGTAGCGCTTCCACAAAATCATAGAAAACCTGTGTTTAATCTCAAGTCAAGCTCCGAGTTTTCTTAGAGACAACATTGTGCTAATGCTCACCCTGTGACGAAAAAGGGGATTAACTGAAAATGGAATTAGAAAATGGGAGTCCACATATTTCACTGTTAAAGATCTCAATGAGGAAAACAGCTCAGCAGTGAGTTCATGTACCACCAAAAGAAGGATGAAATATGACAGGGTTTCCCCCAGAAAACTTGCTGAGCCCAGTGGTCAGGGCGCCGAGGTGGTCCACCACGTTTTAGTATTAAGAGACGCTAAGCAGACAGGAAAAGTAAAAATATTACTATATGTTACGGGAAAATATCGCCAGTGAAATGCTATCTAAACCCACAACTAGTCTTAAAAAAAAACTATTCAAAAAATACAATTAAGGCACCCGGGGCTTCAGGGGCCCCATAAATGCTAATATTTTAACATAGAGCACAGATAAATAAATGTAACATTTGTTTATTGAGATGATCAATGCTGCTAAACTTTATTTAATGGTTTCAGCATATATAAATGAAAATATTTGAAATTGATTAACATTGAAATGTAAGATTTTAAGAAGCTAACAAGTTTACTTTGTAGAAGTTGAAAGAACAATCTTCATAGTTAGAATGTTTTTTTTTACCACTGCAACAATCTGATGCTGAGTTTAATCTTTGAATTTGAGCTCAAATAAATAAACTGCCATTATAATTTATTGCTTTTTATGTTGGCCAATTAAACTACTCCCCCACTCCCAGATTTCACTAAATCTAACACAGAAGCTGTAAGTGGTGTTGATGTTTTTAGCACCAACAGGGCCCCTAAGACAAATTCTGCTCAAGACCTTACACAGCCTTGGACCGGCCCTGCATGATGAGATAAATCCACTGCATTGCGCAGAGATGCTCAACAAACGGGAGATTTAATGTAAAGCTGCTATTGTGGCTTTAGTAGTGCTTCCATTTTGTGTCTGAGGTTTTAATAAGGGCCACAGAAACTGTTTTGGTTGCTCGAGTTTATGGGACAAGTTTTTCAGATCTCTGCGTGGCCGTGCGCATTAACCCTGGCTACGAGGACAAAGCATTTGATATGGTTTGTTGCATCTTGTAACCGGAAAAATAATACTTAAAAAAAAAATAAAACAATATAAACCCAGCGTGATGCGTGACTACGAGACGTGCGCGAAGCTCTTCACTGGGCTGAACTTGCATGATGAATGTTTAGCGCTGGTTCGTTAACCACTAACACTCCGGCCAACCGGGAACACAAAAACTTTACAGGAAAGACAGAGTCACACGCTGGCCAGCGTGTTGAGATGTAAACACCCCACATAATTCTTTGTTCACAAATATAAATCATTCTGACCGCTCCCTCAACGCACACGTCTGAAAGCGCGACTACAAGTTATTCCTGCAGTTCACATAAAGCTGCACAACCAGAGCTAACTTGGTGGGTTTTAAACTCTGACCTTGATGTGAAGTAGGCTTCTCCAAAGAAACATCATTCCACACAGGGGGTCCATGTAAATGTCCCTACATGTCAGCCTGTGTCCAGTTTGAATGAAAGGAGGCGCGTGCGATCCGAGCTGAGGTAAAGTTCAAAGCTCATTTAAGCGGCAACATGCAGAGGCACCAGCTGTGTGATTGGTCCGCTCTGCGGCTTTCAATGCATAGACTATAAACATATATTTAAGGAATAAATTTGCTCCTTCACTGAAACGCTCTGAGCAACAGAGAAGCTTTCAAAATGGATTAAACTATTAAAAAAAAATTATATATTTTTTTATTATTATTTTTTCTAAAATCAAAAACAACCAACGGTTGGCCTGGTGGGGGGGCTAGTAAAGCATGGCGGGCCGCCACGCTTATAATACACTATATTATAAGCGTAATATAGTGTATTACTGATTATAATGTAAATCCCTGATTATAATGTAATAAACTCTACATGCAGAGCACATGTGGCGTCGTTGATTTTGTGGTGTGTCTTGTGGGAATAACAGCCAGACAACAGTTGATTTGAGGCACATTTAATGCACCTGCATTAGGTAACAGATTATAGTAGTAATTAACTATCTTTTCCTCATTAGAATATTCCATAGTGCCTTCTCTAAAAGAGAAGACAGCATCTGGTAGTGTGGGAAAACAATTCACCCACCATGGTGTGAGTCATTAAACTTATCTGATTAAACAACACAAAATTAATTTGTTCAACAGTAAAGATCATTTTTACCAGTTGTCATAACAAAACATAAAATTCTAAGTTTCAAAACTGGAAGTTACCCACAGTGGTTAAAAGTGTGGATGGCCACACAGTCACGGGTGAACAGTGTAAAAAAACCCGGGCTAAGCACACAGCCCTCCACCTGTATTGTGGACCAGGGTGGATGATGTTCGGTCCCATATTCACCACCTGAGGTCGGTTTGGATCAAAATCTTACTTTCCAGTCTTCTCTGGGGTGTAGAAAGCCACAGACACAGCGGTATGGTTCCGGACGTATCCGACCCGTTTGACAGCCAGCAGCTCCTTGCGATCCACTTCCCCCAGGATGAGGAACCATCCCTCGTCCTTTGCTTTTGGGAACCTGGGAGCCTGGGCCTTACTTTCTTGCTTCCTCTGTAACATAAAAATGTCTCACCTTTACTCATGCTTTTACTTGCATATTTAGAAAAAATTAAACTATATCCTTTTAAATTGCAGGCTTTTAAATTCTTTGTTCATATTTGGGAATTTGAAGACTTGTAAAATTTTTTTCACTAACTTTCACTTTTAGATTTTACCTTTTTTAAATATATAACGGCAGAAAGGAATATGTGGATTATGTAAAGCCAAGGTTGAACTTGATTAATAACTGAACATTTATTAGTTAAAACCTCAATTCTGACAGAAGTTGGACTTCCTTTTTTACTATAAATTGAACTTTCTGAGCACAGTTCTAGTTGTCTCAAAGAGTGTCACAGCACTTCTGACTTAAATCACAATGTAATGTCAAAACATGTTGACCTACAGTATGTCACTCTTTCCAAAGGTAGATGTTTGCATTTCTACACTACATCTCTCTGATAAAACATGAACTTTTCATCAAAAGGACTCAGCTGTCTGACATTAGTCCCACTTACCCTGTGCTGACCCAGATTGAGCCGACGCAGTGACACCTGTAGAACGTACTCCTGGTCAGCATGGACATCCAGCCATCTGCTCTCCTCTCTCAGGTTAGTGCTCCTTCCAGGGAGAGGGCGCTCCATCTGCTCCTGGCTCTGCTCCCACCATCCCCTCACACTCATCTGGATCTCCAGCACTGGGAGGTGGCTCAGGAAGGACCATGCCTGGCAGTGGGCAGAAAGGTGAAAAGACAGGGATGATAGTAGACACTGCAAGTTAAGTCAAGCTGTTCAAAATTAACTTGCTGGGGTAAAAAAAAAAAAATGGAGAAAAGGCAAAGGATTTTATTGACTTCTTTTTATCTATCTATGTACATCATTTCCCACTTATTGGGTAACAAAGGTCACCCAGGAGGGAAATCCTGATATCAGTTCTCTCACCAGAGATACTCTCCAGCTCACTCTGGAACAGAAGGTCAGAAGGAATGCACTGTGACCCCCAAGGCCTTCCAAAGGAGATACTCAGTAAAAAAAAAACTGGATCAGAGCCTAACACTTAAGATGACTCCTTTCTTTTATTTCTTATGTTTTCATATGTGAATATGTGAGATGAGCCAGCGCTGACATGAAGAAAGCCTGGTGGTGCAGTGTTATGCTGCAGACAATGATGACCTGGAAAATTTCCACAGCATATCTGTGGTAATGGCATGTGTATGTAGGTTTGACATGAAGCAACTCTTCAAACATCATGCCAGGCCAAATTGCTGGAATGGAGCCTTTTTACACGCAGCCAAAGGGCAACTGTAACTTTCTTTGATGTGTGCCACTAATGTTAGAAACCAGGACAGGAGTCAAGTCTAGTGATGGTAAATCCCTGTACCAGAGCAGGTTATGATGGACAGGTCTGCTAAATGACATCCAGTGGACTGTATGTATTATCATGCAGGCTTATCCCTGTTTTGTAAGGGATTCTGAGAGCAAAAAAAACACATCAATTGCAAGAGAAAAAGACAGTGTGATACAAAAAACTACATAAAGACAACAACAAAGAAAAAAATATGGAAAGGATAAAGGAGTTTGTTGAGGTCTATGTGGGAAAACACCTCTGAAATTCAGCCAAGAAAAGCTATTTATCTGAGGATTACTCTCCAAGAGCAAGTCAGACAGGAACGCTGCACCACATCTAATTATTCAATTAAAGAGCCTGCCACTCTGCAAGGCGAAAGATGTGAAGGTGGGGACGGAGGAGGAATCCTGCTGATTTGGTGAAGTCACAGGGCCTGTTGCAGTGCCTGGCTTCCTCATTACAGCAGCCATTAGCTCTCAGAGTGGAGATGTAATTGGGGGTTTGGGAGGCATTAGGGACCTCGTGGCCCCACTCTCATGAAATTATGTGTAGGAGTGCACAATGTCGGAGCAATCATGTTTTTAAAGCTGTTGAATTGAATTTTTACCAAATAGTTTCTTTTAATGTGATCTTACCTGCAGTATTTGATTTGGCTGAAACTCCTGTTTAACAATAGCAGATAAAACACTTTCTTTTCCACCGCAGGCAGCAATAAGTTCTGGGAGTCCCTCAACAGGCCCACAGAAGCCTTCAGCATCACTCTTTCCTTTTATACCTGCCCATTTCCTGGAAGATGTTTGTACAAACAGAAAAAATTGAGTCATTGAATTCAACTGAATAAATTTTTGCAATTGCAATTGCAATTCAATTGCAATTTTTAGGTGTGAAACTTCCATCATGTAATGTTGGTACCAAAACTAGTTTTGATGTAGTGCTTTAAACATTGCAAAAAGGAAATCACATCAAATATTTATTAGAAGGAAGAGTATGTATCTAAAAGTAGTGAGGGTCTGAAAATTGTCCATGACCTGCTTTCCTTGGAGGAGACAAGCTTCTGAAGAAAGGATTATGTTTAAATACTGCAATACATTTATTACTCTTAGCTCCTCTGAGATCATGTAACAGATTTATGTGGATATAAAGAGTCTCTGGGATACGCACGTATTTAAATACCACTCTATGGAGTTGCTTATTGAGAATTCTGAAACATTTGTAATCAAAATGGAATCAATAAGTTGTTGGTGTATATAATAATTGAAAAAGTGGTCTAATCAGGGGCTCTAACTAAGTTCCTGGACTTTATTCATGGAAAATTGCCAGACTTATTTTGACTCAGCGATTTACACTTCTAAGTCCTTCACGGTCATTTAAAAATATGTAATGCTAACATATGAATCTATGACATGTACGTGTTTGACAGGCAGGACATGCATGTGGCACAAGAACCACATGCATGACAGAAGGAATAGAAGTACAAAAGCAAGGAAAGAAAGTAAGGAAAAATGAAGAACACATACAGCTCAGGAAAAAAAGAAGAACACAAGGAAAGAAAAACAAGGAATCAAGTTTTGACAAAAGGAAGAAAGAAAGAAATGAAAAATATCGCAGAATGGAAGGAAGGAAGGAAGAAAGGGCGAATGAGAAGGATGAACTTAATGGATGGAAGCATAAAATGAAGGAAGAAAATAAAGAAGACAAGAATAACAAGAAAGAAAGAATGGAAGGACAAATGGAGAAAAGCGGAAAAGTAGAAAAATATTGAAGGGATGCGAGTATGGAAAAAGGAAATGGAAGCATAAGAGGAAATAATACACCCAAAGAAGGAAGGGTAGACGGAAGGACACATTTAGAGAATGGCATAGAGACAAAAGTCTTGTAATGTAAACTTTGACATATTTTTTTTTTCTCATATTTTACCAGACCTGGAAAACACTGAAATTGAATTCCATGCCACTCCAGACTATGAAGGAACCCTACCTATTCCAACAGAGGAATCAATGACAGTCGTTGTTCTAGACCAAGTTTCTTTAAAATGTAGTAAGCTGTCAGAATCCTTCTCTGTAGGGTTTTTCCTAAACCCAGTGTAACAAAAGTTTCAGTCATGTCACTGATCAAATCGCACAACTAGAAACAGACAGCCGTCTTTAAAATGTCAGCTTTAAAAACTCAGATCACTCACAAATATTGTCATCTCAAGGTTTCCATAAGGCTGCATCTGAACTGAATTAGAAGTTATTTTATTCTAGGGTAATGAAAACATATGTTGTGATTTTAACATTCATGTCTCCACATGTCTAAACACAACTTTTCCCTGGAAGTCTTGCAAATTTTATTACTCTGTATTTCATTCTAAAAAGGTTCCAAATGAATGACTTTTCTCAGACTGCTGCAGGGAAACATTAGCCATACTTTACAGGTATCTTTTTTATAGGATGTTTTGGCTCTAGTGGCCTTCATTTCACAGTAAATTGACAGAAAACAGGGTTGTGAGAGAGGGAGAAGACATCACAGGCATCCTACATGGGAAGATGCAGAGTAGCATCCAGTCAGTAACCAGCTTTTAGATGGTTCAAAAACTATCTGCTCTATCTGTTAAAGAGTGTCTGGCAATATGTCCTGTAGAGGTTCTCTCTGTGACATCAATAACAAATGGAGAATGCGTAGAGCAGGAGAACAACACCGGTGGAGCAGTGATGCTGTTTACCTGAACAGGTAGAGGTGGTGTTGTTGGACGTGTGGAAGTGTCAGTAATGAAGAGTCGTGCAGCCAGCGGCCCTGAACAATCATCTGGATCAGGTTGCAGATACTGAGCACTGTAACAAGCCAGCCTTCATTGGCAGCTACATCTAGCATTGCCTGAAGTCAGAAACAAAAACAATTAAAAATCAAATATGCCTGTACTTCTGCATCCTGATGTCCAAGCATGCAGAAGATATGTTCACTTCCATCCAAGCATTCACAGTACTAACTGCTTCTTACCCCAATGAAATGGCAATGTTTAACGGCCTTGAATCGTCCTTTCTATGGTTTCATCTCGCATGTTTTTTTTTTCTTAACATACATTTTTAAGTTTTATAAGGAGAGGATTTTAAATTGTGTTCATTTTTAGGTTAAAACCTATATTGAGTGAGGAAGCCGGAGAATGCATGAAGTTCCCAGGGAGAACTGGGATTCAAACCCAGTACTTTCTTGGTGCAAGGCAACAGTGCTAAGAGTTCAGCATTGTCATGACTGACAACACCAAAAAAAGGTCAAACATAAATGAAATGATGTTTTTGTCCCATCTTATTTTTCTGAGCCACTCACTCTGTACACTTTTCTACAACCAATAGATCATCTTACCAGTTGTTACTCTCTGTTCCCAGATCAGGATGGTAGACTGAGAGTTATGGAGGTTTTATGATCAGGGAGTCTCTTCTATGGAATGAATGAACTGCCACTTGAACCAATACAGTTACTGGTTGAAATGTGTTCATTTTGTAGATCGCCTCAGATTTCAGATTTTCACATAACTCCTCCATAGGACTGAGATCAAGACTATGTGATGGCCATAAAAAAAAATTCCCTTTGTGGTCCCTACCTACTTTGTCTCCACTTTGGCTGCAATCTTGGGGTTAATGTCCATTCGGAAGACCAATATCTGTCCAAGATTTAACTTCCTGGCTGTTGTCTTTAGATGTTGCTTCAATACTTCCACATAATGTTCTTTCCTCATGATGCCATCTATTTTATAAAATGTACCAGTTCCTCATGCAGCAAAAACAACCCCATAACATGATACTTCCACCCCCACACTTCACAGTTAGGGTGATAAAGCATTCCCATTTTTCCTCCAAATGTAACAATGGTCATTATGCCATTGTTACATGGCACAATGTAACAATGGCATAATGACCATTATGCCATTGTCATTAT
Source organism: Brachyrhaphis roseni (assembly GCA_903066815.1). Lineage (NCBI taxonomy): Eukaryota > Metazoa > Chordata > Actinopteri > Cyprinodontiformes > Poeciliidae > Brachyrhaphis > Brachyrhaphis roseni. The sequence goes on from CAEFZY010005851.1 coordinate 13,612, forward strand.
GGTCATTAGACCAAAGGAGAAGTCTTCGGAAATGAAGATCTTTGTCCTTGTGTATATCTGCAAACCGCAGTCTGGCTTTTTATGTTTCTTTTGAAGTAAAGGCTTCTTCCTGGCTGAGTGGCCTTTCAGCCCATGTTGGTACAGGTCAGTTTGACTGTGGATAATGACAATCTAACCAGATTCAGCAGGATCTTTACAAGATCTAAGGCTTTTGCTTTGGGGTCAATCTGCACATTTTGGACCAACCATGGCAATCAAAATGCTAATGCAGTACAAATGAATTACTGCTAAAGCAAATTAAAGGCACAATGTGGCTGAAATGAAAGCAATGATAAGGTCTGACAGCAGCAGGCTTAATTACAGAGCTTCAATTCGGCCACTGCAGAAAAAGTGAGAAACTGTAAGGAGAAAAGAGAAACTCTGGGCAGACATGTTTTGGTCATTGTTTAAGTAAATACAACATACTGAGATTCATTAAGTTAACTTAAATTATGCTTACTAAAATTGCAAAAGTTATTGTTGCTCAATTAATACAGTTTTAAAAACGTAAATTTTTGAAGCAAGTTTGCATACTTTTAAAGTAAACTCCACTTATTTCATTTCAAGCCCCCTGGTCTAAATAAAAATATGCCAGAGGTATGAAAACTTTAAACACAGGCTAATAAGAATTCTAGGCTGCTTTCAAGTTGATGTTTTGTTCATATAAGCAATCAGGCCCATGCTGCTCAATTAACTCAATGCACTGATAAATATTGCATTTTTCTACACATTTACTTCTCCAGCCATGCTGGCTCCTTTAAATTAGAAACACCTCTCATTTCACCAGACCAATCAGACTGGAGACTGGCTACGATTCAGATTAAGAGAAAAATCATATTTTGATTGGCTAGTAAAGATTAGTACATTTATCTTGACCAATCAAATTGTTTTTAATAGAGTTGCTGTGGTGTCCAAAGAATGGAAACAAATTTATAATCCTGAAATAAATAACAGTGCTTGGGGTCAAAGCACTATAATGAATTACCTGACAGATTCGAATGGCGTTGTCCAAAACTGTTTTTGTATCAGTTGTGTAGTCACTACATGGGAGCTGGCTGTGGCTGAAGTGTGCTTGCAGCAAAAGATGAGTCTTGGTGTGTGCACTGTCAAAGGAGCGGGGGTTGACCTGCAGAGGGAGCTGCTGAGCTAGCTGGCTGTTGAGCTGGTCCTCGTTGTGCCTGACCGGTAGCTCAGCGTATTCCTCTGCATCCTAAAAAACATCAAAAGTGAAATAAGCAAGTCAGCCCTGGTGAGTCCACTTCAGCTGGAAGATCTGTTGACAAGAAAGGCTTTATCTGTCCCCTTTTTAGATCTCTGTCCTGCTCACCAGTCTGTGTTCAGCTGCCCAGAGCCATCAGGCCCTCTGGGCCTCAACAGGAGGCAAGATGGGTGACATGTCTTGCCCAAGGACACAACAACTGAGACAGACATGCCAGGGCTTTGAATTGGCAATTCACTGGTTCCCAAAGATTTTCTGGGCCCCCTATGGCTTATAATAAAATCCCCCCCCAAAAAAGAAAAAAAAAAAAAAAACTGGACACACATATCATTCAACCAGACATTAACCTATTGTTTTCAAATTCCACTGAAGTTTATTTCACACTTCAGGTTGCAACAAAACACACTACAAACCATCTTTACAGTGAAACACTTTGTGTAACTCTTTTTGCTGTTTCATTCATCCATACCGCTTCCATACAGTGGTTCCCACACTTTGGGAACCACTGGGTTACAGGACAAACTCCTGCCAGAGTTGCTACCTTTGTTTAGACTTTAAGTCTGATGATGTGGGAGTATTTCTTCAGGAGTTAGCCTTGGTTCCTTACTTCCAGCGTTCTTAATGTAATTTTATAATTTTAATATTGTTTCTTTGAATGGATTTTGTGTATTTTTTATGGTGTCATTGAGTGCCAATAAAGGTGTCTCCAAATAAAATGCATTATTATTCTTAATGCTTCCCCATACCAAAACGGCTTTAAGCTCCTGATTCTGAAGTGTCTCTAGGGAATGGCCCTTCCTGTTCCAACATGACTGCATCCAGTGCATAAAGCAAGACATCCAAGGACATGGATAAGCAAGTTTGGAATGGAAGATAGTCTCTGCACAAATAGTTGATCTCAACTGATAAGATATCTTTGATAAAAACAAGAGAAGACAAATGCCGAAGGAAGTTTTGAGAAGCTAAGAATTTGTGCACAAATAAAAAAAAACATTAAGTGGTTAGTGCTCAAATGTTTTTTTTTCAAATGTCAAGACGTCCATGTGTTGTTAGGTCTGCAGGTGTTCATCCTTTCTATTGGTTACCATGGCACTGCATGAGTGGCAGCCTGTTAAGCAGCTCAGACCCCAACAATTTTTGTTTATTAGGTCAGATCGGCGAAAGAGCTGCAAAGGAATATTGTAATTTTACGGTTTATTATTATGGTTCTGCCAAATAAATTGACTTTTTGGACTTTTTTAAAAATGTTCTATCTTATACATAATACAACACTGAGAAACCAAAGCATCTGGGACTGATGCTCACCTGGTCCCCTACAATACTCAGTAGCAAAATCATAACATTACTTGGAGAACCCCGTGAGATAAGAAAAAAAAAAGGTTTTACTTTGAACGGTTCACATCTGACCACTGTGACCTTATCATCATGACAGTGAGTCCAGTTACAGAAGACATGTTGGTGCAACTTGGCCTCCAGTACTAATAGTTTTTGGTGGAGGATGTGGGCGTGGCGTTGTGGCAAATTTAGATGTCATGCCATTGCCATAAGTTTGGCTCTAAACTCAACAGATTTGAGCTGAGCTGTATCAAACTTGCTAAAATCAATCCTAATCTACCACCTAACAGTAATGCAGTCCAATATTTGGCGGGTATAGCCTTATTTGTCCACTTCAGAAATCTTTAAAAAATTTTATCCCCAAGTCATGCTTCGACCGATAATCATGAAACTTGCCAGATCTGGGTAACTTATGTCCTACAAAGAAGTCTCTTGGAGTCATGGTCCAAACGTTTGCATGAAGTCAGCTAATTTAGATCAAAACCGCCATGTTATCTGTTTTACTTATGTTGTATGTGAACAAACTGCTCCTACAGTTTCTGACATACAGGCTTAGAATCACTCAGCACAATACTGAGGAACTGAGATCAAAAGTTCTCAAAAGCTTTTGGCTGCATTAAATCACGTGGGTACGACCAAATTTAAAAATCCGACTATTTGCCATAAAACATTGAGGTGAAATAACTTCCACATACAAGACAATTCTATGATACTTTCTGTGTGTCATAACAGATCAACACTCATCACATTCTATTTTGTAACCAGGTTGTTGTGTATTGCAGATTTCTGCCCAGGTCCCTCTTGAAAATAAGATCCAGATCTCAACGGGGTTTACCTGGTTAAATAAAGGAAATATTCTCTGGCAACTGGTGACATCACCTCGGCCCCACTCCTTTTAAACATGACTGGAACATGTGGGCTTGGCTGAATGGCACTGATCGCAAATGATGTCAAAGTGCTGAATTTAGAACAGTGCATATCCTGTGGCCACATTGGTTTTGGACAAAAAGGAGAGGTAGTGAATGAGACAAATCCTATTCAAAACACTGCAGCTTTAACAGAGTGACTCAAGGTCTGGTGATTGGGAGCAAATGAAGGAAGTTCTTTTTTTTCTTTATCAATTTCATTTCCAAAACTCCAAAAGAAAACAGAGGAATATCAGTGCTGGAGCCAAGCTTGTAAATGAGAGGAGTTTATTGCAGAAATTGCGACCAAGTCGCCTATAAATGCTTTCAACATTTCAGTGGTAGAAAGAACCAACAATTGACTTTCCATACTCCAAATTTATCGGTGCCGGTAAATTTATATATTTTTACAGCAGGATGAAAACTTCAACATTCAATACATGATATCCCTCATCGTTCAATTGTAAACACGCCACACAGTAAGGCAGGGTATTAAGACATGAGTTTACTTCAGGAGTGCCACTTAGATATGTGTCAAAATTATCAAGGCTTTAAGCACCTACTGAATTCTTTTTTTTATTACCGTTTAAACCTTGGTCTATCTCACAAAGCTGACATAAAAACCGAAGTTTGTTGTTGTACAAAAAAATCAATAATTGCTATCAAGTAATCAAACAATAATATTGCACAGGTGTGAAGTGACTTAAATCACTGTGCTGCTTAGGGTTTCTACACAGACTCTGCTAAAACCAGGCAATGAATGGATGGATGGATAAATGAATAATGAATGGATGGAAATATATTTCTATACTATTTTTTTCCATTTCATACTTTTCAAGACTTATTAAAAACACTCAAAATAGATTCCTTATTTTCTCAGACCGTGTAGGAACTCTGACTCTATTAATGCTGTTTAAAATACTTCTTGACAAATGTAATGTCAATTAGTACCTTTAACTGCAAACTAATTTAGAAAATAAAAAAGACCTGCTTTAAACTCATCTGCTTCATTACTAAACTAGATTGTAGATTTTCTGACTCACTGTGAGGACAGACAGTAGGTCATGCAGAGGCAGCTCGGCTCTCAGTCGTTCCTTAAACATCCGGATGGTTGGATGCTTCAGGTAGTAATAAGAGCCAATGCGACCATATGTCAGTGGCTCAACTGTCTGATCATCCTGAAGGAAAAAGCAAAGAATCTCTGGGTAATAACATGACAGTTGAAAATACAAGTAGTTATACCAACATTACACACACACACACACCTCTTTTATGTCAATGCAGTAAGAGCATTCCAGGTCCAGCAAGCTTCTCTCCACCAAGTTGGACAGGTATTTGTTGATGGACTCGTGGCCGATGTCTTCTAGGCTGTAGTAGCTGAGAATCACAGACAATATTGGCTTTTTAGAAGTTTAACTGTGAATGAGCTACAAGATAAGTCGCCAGAAGAGAGCAATCCAAACGATGTTTTATTTCAGAAAAAAAATTTATGCCACAGACTGATAGGAAGTCCTCATCTCATAATATCTCGTAAAGTCCTGTGGTCTCATTTATAAAGAATTGCATAGGATTCATACGAAAAGTGTAAATATGCATAAAGAACAAATTGCAGATGCCAAAAAAAAAAAAATCAATTATCTTTTATAAATCTAAGTTGTACCTAAAAGTCCCGCCCCAGGTTCTGCCTTTCTGCACAGCCACATTCAAATTTGCGCCTGCTACCTTCCTTTGATCTGGTAGCCGTTTCTCAGGCTCCCTCTCTGGAATCGAATCTTAATTTCCTGTTACCGTGGTCATCAAAGTAGTTACGTAGAGTACCATCCAAAGTTGACAGGACAGACATTCAAATGAGACATCGCCACAATGGAGGGCCAGCGATCGGCTCGAGGTTATCTACTCACCAAAGCGGCCGGATGCAAAGCAACTCATAAATCTCAGCGTTTGTCTAAATGAGCCAGCAGATCATGTTGTTTTATGATTAACAAGGGAGGAGAGGGGAAAAACACAATTTCACTCAGGCAGAAAGTGATGTCAGTGAGGTGTAGTGCTGAAAACATCATATTTGATATCCACAGTAACATGAAATAGTGAAAAGTTTAAACTCCACTACTGTCATTTTAGGAGCTATGATCCACAGTTGAGCGCTCAGAGGTGTGATGATGTTAAAGTGTGCCTCTTCGGCACCCTTGGTGTTTTGAAACTGGGTTAGATGCCAGTACCTTTGGGGTATGGAATAGAATATACTTTATTGATACCCAATGGGAAATGCTTATTCATTGACACGCTACTCCATCTTAGGTAATATTTGTATCAATAATACAAATATAACCATATGAGACAAAGTTTATAAAATATATATGTACCTAAAAGTGATTAGGGTCTCTCAGAGAGTCTTCAGCTGTAAACAGTTCAGACATTTTAATTAAGCATAAAACTCTCTCATGATTGAGTCAGTCGCACTATTTAGTTCCTATATTTGAACCAAATGATTGGAACTTAACACCATCTTGAAACATGAATTTCAACTGCATGAGCTGCAACATTTGTTCTTCGGATTTAGTCTCTGAATGGGGAGCACCCCACTTCTTCTCTGCTCTTGTGTCTTCTTCCTCCAAATGTAATAAATCACCCATGCTTTCAGCTTTAATAGCCACAACACAGCAAGCACAGCAGAGGAGCCCCAGGGGAATCATTAACCGCAATGCCCTGCTCCATAAGGAGCCTGGCGGTGATAATGCTAATGGCTATGACTTAATCAGACAGGCCCTGTGAAATCTGTATGATAATAAACACATTCAGTCCTTAGAAGTATATGCTGGTAACGTGTGGGATAAAAGGAATACTTGTCATTTAACATACATTAATTGCAACTCCAACATTGTTTGCTGCTGGGTCATCCCGTGAATATGGCTGGAATTATACACATTATCCAAAGAGAAATACTTCTTTTGTTGAGTCAGGAAGATTTTATCTGTGCAAGTCTAAAATAAGAAGTAGACAGGTTCTCTGAATGATTTTTAATTGATGCATCTGTGTTATTGCGGTTAAATTTGACGTAATTCTGATGTTAAAGATGAGGGTGATGGCAATAGGCTTTCCAACCTTAAAGAAATCATCTAAAATAACAGGAAACATGCAAGGAAAGTTGGAAAGTTGCTCATTTTCCTCAGCAACTATGAGGAGCATCTGAATTCTGTAAGACCAATAAAGGTGTTCCTTTGAGAACTGAAAAAAACTATTTTCAGTACATCATTTTTAATATATTACAAAACAGGAACATTTCTTTCAAATATAATGCTGCTTTCACATTGTTGTATCTTTTGAGAGAAAAGTATTAACCATCAAACTTAAAAATTTATTTAGCTTTATGTTATTAAAGCTAAAGTTTAATCAGTAATACTTTTATAACAAATGTATGTCAGATCATGATTTCTTATTTAATGTCAAGTTGTCATAACAGACATTTTGAATAATGTCAACTTTGTATTAAAAGTGTCATGTTTATGACAGTGTTATGACAGTCTTATTCCCAACCTGTCTGGGATGTCAGAGCCAGTGCTGAGCGCAGTAAAGCCTGCCATCCTGGATGGGCATACACCAGCATCCCCCAGATCCTCATACATATACACAAAGTGCACCACAGAGCCCCACAGAAAATCATTTCTGCCTGTTGCCATGAGGCTATATGATGCACAAGTCTGAGATATGTAATTCTAATTTTCTCTGCACTCATTTATAGATTATTCATTGATTAATATATTAGGATTTACATGCTTGTTTTTATTTATATTTAGTCATTTTGAACTCTCATCAATGTTAGATCTGTAGCATGAGACACTTGAACAGATATGATTAACTGTTAAGTGTTTATATGTGTTCTTGGTGCAGACATTTTCAACTTTACACACTGTATATCACAGAGGTAACTAAACCAATCAATTAAAAAACTTGCCTTTAGAATTAATTTGGCATCAGAGAAGAACTCCATCAGTCACTAACTGGGACTGAGAGTGAACTTTTGGTTCAGGTACAGTAAATCCTGACTCCTGTATTCTTGTTGTCTTATAGGACCAACAAGAATCTTACAAATTTAAGGCCGTATAGTCAACAAATTGGATAGTCTCTGTTCTACCTCTCAAGCCTCTCTTGATAAGGAGACCAATGCAACAACAGATACAGACACTGATTTCCTTAGCTCCTTTTTCTTAAAAATGTAGATAAACTAGCATACTGATTCATTTACTGAACTAAAGGTTATACAGTCATGATCAATAAATTTGAATATGGATTCCAAAGAAGTTTATATATATATATATATATATATATATA
>CAEFZY010005854.1:0-10471 GCA_903066815.1 Brachyrhaphis roseni
TTGGCGACAGAAACTCAAAATAGTTCCTGTTTTTCCACCAACAAAATGCGCATCTCCCTCCATTGTTTACATTTCTGTCGCATAGAGACGTCGGTCACTGGACAAGACGCGTAGAGGAAATACAATTAAATAACAAAAGAAGGTAGTAACGCATAGTAACGCAAAAATGATTTTGATAAGTAACTTTAATCTGATTACTGGATTTGAAATAGCAACGCGTTAGATTACTCGTTACTGGAAAAAGCGGTCCGGATACATCCAGTGACAACACTGGATGTATCCATGAACAAACTGAGCTCAACAGAAAGATTCACCTCATAGCATCATATTGTTGTCATGAGATTTAGTTTTTGCACTTTTACAAAGTAAACTATCCGTTTGCTTTAAAGCTTAAATATTAATTGAGATGTTTCTGTTGGTCTCACCCCATACGGCCGTACGCCTTGCTGTAGTTCGGGTCAATCCTGATGGCCCGTTCACAGTCCTGCACGGCGCCGGCGTAGTTCCCCAGCTTGCTGTATGCCGCAGCCCTGAAACCACAGCAGGACATGGGTCAGAACCGGGCGGCTGGAGGTTCGGCTGGACCGGGTTCTGGCCCACCTGTTGCAGTAGTAGACGGCGTTCTGAGGGTTCAGGGCGATGGCCTTGGAGTAGAACTCCACGGCTGCTGCAAAGTTTTCCACCTTCATCTGGTCGTTCCCTGCGGAGCAGAAAACACAAGAAAACAGATCTGCATGAGACAGATCCTCCAGAACCAGAACCACAACCTCAACCTGAACCCACCGTCAGTTTTCAGCCGCTCCGCCTCGGCTTTCTGCTCTTCTGTTGGAGAACTCGGCGCTGTGTTGTTGTTGGCATGGGACTCGGCTGGGAACTGGAAGACACAGAACCATCAGAACCATCAGGTTCCTCTGGACTTCCTCCAGCAGCAGGAACTGACCTTGGCCGTGGCCGAGGCGAAGATCTCTGGTAGCGTCATGGGAACAGCCAGACTCTGGTCATCCGTGGAAACGTCAAAAGCCGTCTCCAGACATTGGACAGCAACTAGAAGACAACATGGAGATGTCAGGCAGCAGACCCCGAGCAGAACCGGTCTGGACCCGATTCCGGCTGTGCTCAGGACTCACCCTCCAGGCTCTCCTGGGCATCGGAGGTCAGGTCTCCGGCCTGCAGTTGGTCATGGAGGAACTGGATAATGGAGAAGGCGAGGCGCTTGCTGTCCGTCATGGTGGACGCTCTGTGGGAGACACACCTGGACAGGGACAGAGGACGCGCCTTCATCACATGACTAATAGGTTAGTTCACTGGTGTGGATAGAGCTGATCCAAACGGGAACCTGTCTCCATGGAAACAGCAGGGTTTCTTTTGTAAATGCTGCCTTGCTAACACAACCTGTAACCTGACCTATGACCCCAAACAGAAAAACAATCACACACTCCATGTTGGAGCTGCAGCTGAAGAAAATTCTAGAAAGGATCTGACCGGCGCTTTCTGCCCGACTTCCTGACCAGAGCATAGCAGGAGGATTAGCAGCTCCAGAAAATCATCTCTGTCTTGAATCACATTCCTCTACAGATTTGTTGTAAAACTGACTGCTACAGGAGATCACCATCAATGACTCTGAAGAAACTTTGATGATATTCAATTTCCTGGTTATGTTTAGCACCATCTACAGGCAAGGGGGCGTAACTACAGCAGTGTTTCTGTGTGGACGGGACCTCAGGTAGATGAGGATCCCTGAAGCTAAGCCCAATGAGAAATCAAGTGACCATTTCTCATGATCATAAAAAAACACTGGATCAAGAACTCACTAAGAATTCCCACCGTGTTCTGTCTTTAAACGCATCAGTATTCAACCCACGACCTCCATCACCAGTGATGTCATCACTTTTAAGAAATTAGTGTATGATGACTAATTACTTAATTAGCTCCGCGGTTTGTTGTTGCCATTGCTAACAACGAACAAACACATGTTATTTCTACGAGCTTAGATCTCCTGGCAAATAATTTAGCTTCTGTAAACCCAAATTCATGCTGGAGTTGTACATTAATGTTAAATCGTTGTAGGATTCAGGTCCAATGTAGGTCAACTATTCGCTCCGATCTACAGAAACCATATACTTCGCCTCCGGACACAAACCATGTGGGGGAATAGTCACAGCTCACTGACTGTATGGCTGGGTATCTTACATTTAATTTATTTAGCTTTTTTTTTTTTTTTTACCATGAAAGTCCCACTGAATAAACATATTTTATGTCCCGTGTTATAGATTAACTGGTGGCTAAATTAACTGGTGGCGGCATTTGGGAGAGACAGATGTTTGTGTGGGCGTGGCTTTTTAGGATCCCTTTACTGAACCAGGAAGTTAACAATGCGATAATCTTAAAAAACTACAAATTTTTGCAAAAATACTATCCGATTCCATAAGACACCCATTAAGATCTTGGGAATAACTAATTAGAAAGACTTTTATCGGTCCAATATGGTATGTTGCCTTTTTATTTTTTTTATTAATCTGCAAAATCACCAAAACGGGTAAATTAGTCAGAACTTGTCCTGATTTCTGTGTTGCTTCAGAGGTTGAAACTCATCAAAGGAAGATCGAAATAGATCTCAAGATGCCATAATCAGATCTCAAAGCAAAGATTAATCCCTGAAAGCCACATAAATGTTGAAGAGCCATGGGATTAAAAATAAATGTTTAAAAAGATCGACTGGCTATGTTGTTTTTCACGTCTCCCTCATATCGTATGATATTTCAATTCCACAGAAACAATAGCCAAATCTTTTTAAACACTGTTTCTGTAACATGTTATAGTTTATTTCCTAGTTCGTTTACAGAAGACATGGCTGCCGCAGATCTATGTGTCATTTCTTCTTTATTGTTGATGTGTTTCTCGTAATTTAACTAAACATATTTATTATTTTTGTTAAGTGACTCTAATACTTAACTTCTATAAGAGACAACGCTGAAAAAAACAATTGTCTTATAAACTTTTACATCAGAAACGGGTTAAAATCTTCACTCAAACTGAGATTCTGAAAGTGTCACCAGTTAATCCAGGTTTGCTTCTTAAAGCGCGAGGTGTCAGATCAGGATCAATAACAGGGAGGATGATTGGACTTCATCAGTCGATATAGTTCAGTGGATAAAACGGCTCTCAGAACTCAGAGGTCGCTGGTACGAGTTTAGTTAGCAATGTCGTCTAATTAACATTTTTGGACCAGTTTATTTTATTGTCTAAAAAAATAATATTCATTTGCGGCCAATGTTTTGTAGGTAATATTGTTTAACAGGTTTGCCAGGCAAACATTTAACTGTAAGGATATTACGAATTAACTAAATTACACAGCTTTGCGTCTGCAGCCCAGTTAAGGTGCAAACGAAATAATGTGGCTTCCATTAAATGAGCAAGGAATTAGTTTGCATGATATCAGAACTGTTTACATTTATTGACATGTTTGCAGATCATGTCAGTCAATATAAGACCGAGAAAATGTAAAATAATCGTCAGTACTCCAACAAGGCTGGGTGATAGTAGAAATTCTTACAGTTTAGCTCAGTCTCCTCTTGAAGTGCCGTATATTTTAGTGGTATTTCAATATATTCTTGAATATTCCTTCACATACAAAGAATTATTATTTTGAAGAGATCATAGAGAAAGCGACATTTTCTAATCCGTTTATTTACGTTTGTCGCGTTTTGATCAGGAAACGACACAGGCACCTGTTTTACAAACATCTGCGTTGAGGACCCCGTTTGATTCTCACTAGTTAATCTTACTGCGGCTCGTTTTGTTTTTAAGTTTATTTCCAGCTTGCAAACTGGTTCCCAGTAGAAAACACAGAGATATGGCTCACAATCTGTTGGTATCTGACAGTATAATGTAGGAACGTTTATTATTATAATTTTGGTTTGTCAATTTGAATTCATCACCAACTACAACATTGGCTGTTAACTTTATATCATTTAGATGAGACTTTATTGCAGTATAACTTATCGACATTACTTTTTATTCCTCTATTTGGAAACGTAAATACCACAAGCAGCACCATCAGGTATGTGATTTAAATTTTATTAAATATGACGACACCAGCCTCATTGTTTAGCGACCCACTTACTGTGGGTTATGTCACTACAAAGAGAAGAAAGTTCAGTAACAGTTCGGTTGCTTTGCAGGATCTGAGCCAAAAACACACACTAAGCTAGAAGTGTTAATAACTCACATTAAAGGTACTTGAGAGTCAATTCCAATCTTTTTCTGAGCAGTGCTGGTTACAAAAAGCAGAAACCTTCCACTTATGTTTACATTGTGTCTGTTCATGAGTTGGAATTAATTTATTCTGGTGATCCTGAATGTGAATGGGATTGTCGTGTTACTCATTGATCTGGCTTCAAATGAGATTTATGGTAAAGTTTTGCAAACGGTTTTGTCACACAAGTAGCATTTTTTAACAGGCATCAACACAGCCACCTACAATTTAGAAACATCTGCGGTGCGCAAAGGTTTCAACCAGTTAATTTAGCCACCAGTTAATCCATAACACCACGACTCGGCACTGAGCTAGCTGCTAACAACATTAGCACTCTGAGGACAACCACTCTAAGGCATAAAAATAATATATCTTACCTTACAAATGAATGCTTGTCTTTCTAAGTAACTGTCCAGTAAAATATCTGAAAATACAATTTAAACTTTATGATCCTTGCCTGTTAGAAAGTGGCGCTGCAAACTCTAGCATTGTTAGTTTCTGCACCTCCTGGTTTTAGTTGCAAATTGTTGATCCACTTTTCTCCTCTTTTTTCTGTAAGTTTTTGTAAAAATTAACTCCCTTGTGACCAACTACATTCGAAACACGAAAATAACGTTTATCTTTCTTTCTATTAGAACGGTTGGAACAACCGTACAGGACTCAGACTTTAGTCATTTTGATGCTGGATCAGCAGAAATAAATGGGCTGCATTTACTTCCTGCCCTCCATCTGCATTGGGTGACGTCGGCACTACGTCATCTGAAACCCAGCAATTTAATCATGTCAAAACAGCAGATTTCATCTAAAGGAGAATTACGACAGATCAGTGGGGAGAGAAATCATCTTCCAACTGAAAGGTTGTGGGTTTAATTCCAGCTTTATGATGATGTGCCTCAGAGCAAGGCATTAAGGCGCTCAGTCTGCTGGGATTTAACAGCGGCTGTTTCATCAAGTTTCTGCGTCTCGGTGGGTTTAATTGATATTTTTTTCTGTTTCCGTGGGTTCTTCTGAGTGGGCTCCACGCCACGCACATCAAACCGGGATTAGCCGTAAGAATGTTCTGGCACCACCGGACCCGCATCAGCATCTGGTCCCAGCTAATGATCCAGAACCAGCAGCTGGCTCTGAGCTGAACCAGAACCGACGCCCGCAGATGTCCCGGTTCTGAGCCAGACCCAGTTTCCATGTTGGCTAACCTTCTTCTGTAAGCTGGAGCCTCTAGATGTGAACATCTGAAAGCTTCCAGAGCCATCTAATACGTGCCGAACCAAGCAGCAGGTCCAGATGTCTGAACCGGAGGAGGAAATGGGTTCTTAGTTCGACGCAGTTTTCTGTCCCGCGGAGTTTTTATTGTTTTTAGGTGGAGTTCGGCGCGAACGCCAGCTCACGGTGCTATCGCCCCCAAAGCTAACGGTCCCATCAAAGTTCTGGTTCTGCAGTCAAACTGAGACGGTTCTGGTTCCGGTTCAAAGCCAGAAACACAGCTGCGGGTGGTTCCTACCTGGTGTCTCCGGGGATCAGGTGAAAAACCGCCAGGTAATCCCGACGTCAGCCGTGCTGGGTAACCTCGCTATGCTAGCTAGCCCTGGAGCTGCCGCGGAGAGATGACGTCAGAGATGACGTCAGCTGGAAGCGCCGTGACGTAGCGGTTTAAAAATCCCCCAGAGACGTAAATATTTTAATTAAAAAAACAAGCCCTGTGACAGACTGGTGACCCGTCCAGGTGACCCGTCCAGGTGACCCCGCCTCTCGCCCGGAACGTCAGCTGGAGAGGCAGCAGCTCCTCCTGACCCAATGGGGACCAGGGTGTTAGAAAATGGATGGATGGATAATATGACAAATTTTCATTTAAATTTATTTATTTACTTTTTATTATTATTTTTATTTTATTTACAATTTAAATTATAAGCTTTAAACAAATACAAGTTAAACCTTTTTATACCAAAGACTATAAAATGTTCTGTTCTCCAGAACCACAAGATTCTGCAGTTGCTAATCCACAAGAAGCACAAGCCTTTAAAAAACTGGCTGCTCATCCAAGGTGACTCATAGAAAGTTTGGTGGAAGGAAAAATTATGGAGGGTAAAGGTGCACAAACAACTAGCCTTGTTTTAAAGCATCCCTCGACCCGACAGGTCAAGGCCAACCATAAACTGTTCCTCTTGAAGTTCTTGAAGGGCTGAACCCGAGATATTTTTAGATAGATAGGTTGATAAAACTTTATCGTCATTGTCACAAAAACAACAAAATTTGAGAAATGCCGTCAGTTGGTGCAAAAAAAAGATAACTGTCTCAAATTTACACACAGTGTGAGAAGTAAATAACAAATAGTTGATACACATCATCCATGATGATTAATGGTTATTTTTGATAGCATTTAGTTTTTTTTATTGCTGTCGGGTAAAAACTGTCTCTAAGGCGGTTGGTTCTTGTTCTGATTGCTCTGTATCGGATGCCTGAAGGCAACAGTGTAAACAGAGAATGTCCAGGGTGGGAAGTGTCCTTTGTGATTAAGGACATTCGACCCGAGTCTCATTATCCAGAACCTCCAGTAGAACCCTAAGGTCTGAGAGTCGTTCCGGTTCTGATCCAGAGAAACAACATCCTTCACTTTACCCATAACTACCTCAGATGTTTCATCTTATTGGCAGAACATTATGACCACTGATGTCTGGATCACTAAGCTCCAATATTACAACAACACTGAAAAAGTATTTCACATCCAAGAGATAACAAAAATAGTAAATGATAAAAACCTGAAATAAGAAAAAATATAAATACATTTAAATTGTACATATTACAAATATTTCTTTGTCTTTATTGTTTTTTGTTCTCTGAATCTGAGAATGTATCAAGATACAATTTGACATCTATAACGAAGAGGCCAAAAATTGATTTCCTTTCCATCATTTTACTTTTATAAAGATGAAACTTATCAAACAAATTCAGATTGAAAGAAATATGGAAGAGGAATTTTTCATCTTGAAATCTGTGATGAACATTTTCAGAAAAAAGAGGGCAAATCAAATTATTGTAAATGCTTTGAAGCCTTTTTATTTAGTTTAAAATAAAAAATCAGCACTGTTCCTTTAATGTGAGTCACATTTATATACAATTCAACCAGTTCTGATCAAATCAATAACTAAAAGCCCCTTTTTGTAAAGTTCGGGGTGTTTAGCTATAACAACTTGTTTAGAGTAGGAGATTCGCTCCTCTTGAGCTTCCTGAGATCCCGTAGTTCCCTTCACGTTCCTGCTGCTGAGGTGAGTTCAATATGGATCCTCCGTTGTTCCTCCTCTGTTTTCTTTCTAAATGTCTCCATTTATCTTCTAACATGTTCAGGGTTTGCTTAATTATCTAATCGGGGCGGTTCATTTCCCATTTTAACGGTAAATATCAGTTTTATGAGCGTTTTTGGTGGAGCCAGTTTAAACGACATTCAACGCAAAGTCCCCTGGTGGCGCGTCGCGATACTGCATGTAAAATGTGGCGATTTGTAAGAAAAATGTAAATATTATATTTTAATATTATTGATCTATATTTCAGTACTATAAGTTTTTTTTTTTACAAATTAATGGAGTCATTGTGAATTATATTGTATTTTAGAAAACACCAGTAATTGAGTTAGAGATGTTGATCAGGTGTAGAAATGGAGACATGCTCTGTGATCTGATGACCTTAATGACCGTTTTTAAGAGTCTTAGGACACCAATCTGTGAAGCCTTGGCGTGGCTGCATCATGCTGTGGGGCTGCTTCACAGCAGGATTGACAGCATAGATGCTACCGTGAGGATAGATCATTCGGTGAACGATTGAATCCAAAGACATCAGCCAGGAAGCTGAAGGTTGGACACAGATGTGTCTTCTAAAGAGGACGGTGTCCCTCAGCGGTTCATCAGATTAGCTACAGTGTGGCTGAAGCTGTGGTTGTGGTCCCTCAGGAGGACGGTCCTCAGAGTTTAGAGGTCAGCTGGATTACTCCTCTGCTCCAGACGTCCAGCTGTCTTCTGGATGTTAGATGTTTCTGCTAAATGTCCTCCTTATGAAAACGAAGTCCAATACCAGGAGTTTAATAATCCAGACACTAGACGAGGCGTTGCTCTGTCCATGTTGATGCAAAAGTGAGCTTCTGTCTGTTTGTCCCTGCAGGGATGCCGTTGTACCTGCAGGACGCCACTTTTCTCCCAGATTCGTCCTCATGGTGAAGAAGGTGAGCAAAGATCCAGAAGTTTACATAAACCCAGTAAAAGACACAAAAAGTTAAATCAGAACAAAATGTTCTTGTTTTGGATCAGAATCAACAAAATTATTTATTTTTGTAAATGTCAGAAAATGTAGTGAGAACATTTATTTGTACGTTTGCATACATCTCCTCAGTGTTTGTCTGATGTGGGTCAGATATTTTAGGTTGTTTTCCACAAACCTCTGATAGGTTAACTGACACTGAGTTAGTTAGCCGTTTACCTGTGGGTGTATTTTAATGATGCACCTGGAACTCTCTGCTTCCTGGTTCGACTCAATGGGAAAGTCAGCAAAAATCAGCCCACACATTACATGGTTACCTTTTTACAAAATAATTTTTTTTTACTTGTATCATCTTATGTGTGACGTATCGGGGTGGAACCGTCACAGCATGACGGGAAGCTGCGAGAGGAACTGGAGAACTTCTTCCACTAGATGGCATCGTGAGGAAAGAACCTAATGTGAAAATATTAAGGCAACATGTAAACACATCAGTAGGAAGTTAAAACTCTGGATGGACAACAACCCTCATCATGCACAGGGGTTAGAAAGTGACTTAAGAAGAGGAAAGTCAGTGTTCTGCTGTGGCCGTCACAAAGTCCTGATCTCAGTCCCATGGAGAAGTTGTGGACAGATCTTAGATGGCCTACAAACCTGACCCAGTTCTACTGGTTCTGTCAGAAGTAATGGACCACAACTCCAGTACACTATGAAGAGAAGCTTGAGGAAGGAAACCTAAAAGGTTTGACACAAGACATACAGTTTAAAGACAATGCTACTAAACATTGAGATGTATGCTAACTTCTGAATTTGAAGAGATACAAAAAAATCTCTAGAAAGTGTTCTCGCTGCTTTTCTGACATGTAGCAAATATCCAATGTTCTTGGTTCCATGTCTGGTTCCTGTTTCTCTGCAGAACGTCCAGCTGGAGCCCTCCAGAACATCAGGAAGTCTTCCTGCTGCAGCAGACACAGGGAGAGGGTCTGCCATGGCGCCTGGTTCTGGACGGGGTGGATAAGGAGCGGTCCGGTCCGTCTACCCGCAGGCACACATGGGGAAGGGGAAGGATCTCAGCGACTTTGAGAAGGGTCAGATCGTGATGGCGCGCCGTCTGGGTCAGAGCATCTCCAAGACGGCGTCCATCGTTGGATGTTCCCGGGCCGCGGTGGTCAGCACCTTCCAGAAGTGGTCCAAAGAGGGGAAGCTGGTGAACCAGAGACTGGGTCACGGACGGAGGAGACTCATTGATGAAAGCGGTGAGCGACGGCTGGCCCAGTTGGTGCAGTCTAACCGGAAGGCCACCGTGGCTCAGATTGCAGAGGAGGTCAACGCCGGTTCTGAGAAGAAGATGTCTGAATGGACGGTCCACCGCAGCCTGCTGCGTCTGGGCCTGAGGAGACGGAGAGGAACCAGGGGCAGGAAGGACGGAGCAGGACGTGTGAACGAGGCTTCCTGTCCATCCATCCCTGATGGTGCAACACAGGACCTCCACTCTGGAAGCTCTGCAGCTCCAGTGAATCAGGAAGACGAACCTTCAGGAGGAACCTCAGAGCAGAAGGAGGAAGATCCGCCAGGAGGAAACTGATGATAATCTGGACAATATAAGTCTTTGGGTTCTGGTCGGGTTTTGGATCGGCTGCAGGAACTGAGGAACGTATCAGTGGTGAAGCTTCCTGACCATCAGATTCTCTGGTTCCTTTCTGAAGGCCTCATTTATGGCCTCTGGTGGCCAAAAAAGACATGTCAGCTTCCTCTTCATTAATTCATAATAAAAATCCATTTTATTTGTGCTGCACTGAGATGATTAAAAGTGTGAAAACCCCCCCAAAAAACCAGTTCAAGTATAAATAATATAAACTGTATGTAGAAGATTCAGGCGATGTTATTTCTATTGGAGTGATCACCTGTTCAGGTTGTTCTGTTTCCTGTGGCGCGTTCAGCCGCTGGAGTTTCTGAACGTTCAATAAACCACAA
>CAEFZY010005855.1:0-28752 GCA_903066815.1 Brachyrhaphis roseni
GTAAATAGTTGAACCAAGGACTGCTGCAATTAGGAATGACAGCCGAAGTGCAACTACGGTAATATTTTGCTCAAACATGACTACTTAAAAAGTAAATCATTATTTATTTACAATGTAAAAAGTGCTAGATTAGTAGAAACATAATCTTATGTTTATGGTAGAAATTTTGAATTTCATTTGTCTGTGTGGAAACTTTGTAATGAAGAGAGCAGCTGTGAATTTTACTGAGATGAATGTTGAAGACGAAAGGAAAGTTTAAGAGGGTAGATCAGTTGTTGCTTCAATCACAATGTATAAAAAAGTCATCTTAGATGTTCTTGATGAATCAGTGTAATTTGCTAGGGTGGTCCTGTTTGTTCTTTGATATGTCTGTTTTGCATTAAATCACACAGCAGTGTGTGAAGGCCACAAATGATGACATTCACACATACATGTCTCTTATGGGTGAGAACATTTTGCTTTACTCTGTATGTCTCATAATCATGTGTATTCATGTAGGAACACTGTGTACATGCTCGTGCATATGTGCAGCGTTCATGTGGACTTACTTAGCAGATTCACTGGATGGTGTTTGCTCATTGGACAGGCTCTGTGCTCTGTGATTCTACTGTAATGGATTCTGGCAGCTGTGTAATTTCTGCTTATTTCCTTCTGACCTTGGAAAAATCTTCATCTTCAACGCAGGAGGCTGCGCAACACACACAGACTCAGAAAACAGCAATGCTGGGAACAAAGCATGGGAATTTCTCCAGCATTTAAGCTGTACCGCACATTTCAGCATCAACAACACACCATATTCCATCCATACAGACACATGCATGCACATTGAGTTAGTTAGAGCTGGGTCACATCGCCATTCAAAGACCAGAAAAAGACAGTGCTCCCAATTTCACCGCTGAGTAATGTGGTGCAATGGGTCACTGGTTAGTTAGCACATAAGCTCTGAAGTATTAAAAAAAACACCAAAGAGAGCTTATGACTGTTACATTCCTGGACTTGTGAAGACGTCTTTTTGTATTTGAAAAGAGAATCTGTGGAGTAATTATGAGTAGTCGGTATCCAATCATCAGTAGACAGATATCAGTATTTTCCTTTTTTAAAAGTGAAGAACAAGACACGCAGTAAATAGTTGAACCAAGGACTGCTGCAATTAGGAATGACAGCCGAAGTGCAACTACGGTAATATTTTGCTCAAACATGACTACTTAAAAAGTAAATCATTATTTATTTACAATGTAAAAAGTGCTAGATTAGTAGAAACATAATCTTATGTTTATGGTAGAAATTTTGAATTTCATTTGTCTGTGTGGAAACTTTGTAATGAAGAGAGCAGCTGTGAATTTTACTGAGATGAATGTTGAAGACGAAAGGAAAGTTTAAGAGGGTAGATCAGTTGTTGCTTCAATCACAATGTATAAAAAAGTCATCTTAGAACTGTTACTGTTTTACTGCTATATAGTGGGAGTCTGTGGAAAATACAGCATCTACTGTGGTATGTGCAGGTCTGACTGTGTAAAACTTGGTTGCAAGTCTGGTTAGTCAGACACAGACCGGGATGTTCCTATGTCAATCTGTCTTTCTTCTCACATGCTGAATAAATTAAAACACTGCCTTTGTTTAAACACAAGTTACAGCTACCACTCTACAGCATGTAAAATTGATCATGTGTGAGGAAACACATTGAATATGTAAATGTCAGTTTTTAATCATATTTTATACCAAAAATATTTACACTCTATCAAAAAATTCTAGACACATTTATTAAGAAGTGTCTTGTTTTATAAACATAATTTAAAATTTTGTAATATAGAGCACCAAAATCATGTTCAGCAGGCATAGGTACAAATTTAAGCAACTTTTTGCTGTTACAAGTTATCATTCACCAAGCTTTAGGGCAGTTTTCTCAGCAGGAATCAGAATTTTCCTGTGTGGTGTTACGCAATCAACTCTCAGCTTTGTGGTTTTTCATGTTTTTGTTTTTTAATTAGGTTGTTACACATTATTGTTCCCTTAAATAAATAGAGCAGAAGAAGATTCAGACCCTTGCTAATCTGTGACCCCACTGCATCTTGTATTTTGCAGTACATTTATGTTGATACACAACTGGAGTGATCTTGTGGGTTTTGTATTTAATTAAAGGTTGTTCAGCTGACCAAGTGAGGATAAAGGCAACATAAGCACATTTAAATGTCTTTGTCTCTCTTTTAGTTTGAAAACTAGTGTCAATTTTGAGAGGTAATTTTTACCAGTCTGCCTTTGTCATGTCTTTAGGTAGCTTCCTAAGAAATTATATACATATGAGAGAGATGCTATCTGTAAAAGAACATCCCTTAGCATTATAAAATGAAACTCCTAATCACAATGATGACCTCCTGGTCATTTTGAAGAGAGTAGAGTAATTAAGGTTAACAGTCTAATTTGACCTTTGAATCCTCAGTGTTCATTTATAACACTTCCCGTTAAATTATGGAAATAAAGAAACTATTCCTCTTAAGTATTCTTATCTGTAAACCTAGATATATCTAAGCACATCATTATTCATACCAAGGACAGCAGTGAGTGAATGTCATGAGGGGAAGTGGAAGAGATCTAGGAATTTAGAGAAGCAAAAAGAAACTTCTATGATTTTATCATCTCCAGAGGATTCAAATAAAATATCAGTTTAAAGATAAATTTCAGTCAATTAGCCACATCATCCCTGCCATATTTTTATGTCTAAATCTGCTCAGTCTTTGTTTTTTCTTTGTTCACAAAAATACAACAAATAATATTCAGAGGGCAGTGGAACTGGAGCCTAAAGCACAACTGATCCAACAGAACCACATCTGAACTAAAGTAGCATCAGGGCTTGTTCACACCTTCAAACTCACCAGAAGAAGTTAAAAAAATATCATGAAATGTTTGCGTTACAGAAAGTTCAAGCGTCACTCTCACTCAGCGGACACCTTTGGAGTCAAGAGACTTAAGAACTTGCATGTCGATAAGTTTAGCTGCAGGCGGAAACACTTCCCTGTGAGCCACTTCAGTCCCCACGCTCCACACCATCAACTGTAAAGGTCACTGTGCAGATGCAGTGATGAAAAACATAACTGAGTTTTTCCTTCAATAACATTTGGCCTGAGGTTTGGTATATGTACTTAGTATGTGTTCTTGTGAATAAATGATGCATCAATATCTTGTGTAATCATTGGTTTTCAATAATTGTCCACTGGATTTAGCTCTGAACTGTTTTTATCTAACCAACTCAACATAGCTATGGTTGTATGTTTAGGATCACTGTTAAAGTCTCAATCGCTTTTGAAGCAGTAGTGAAATTTTATGACTTTATATTTATGGAAATGTTTTTACATCATTGTATGACCCAGTGCTTGTTTACCTGCATGGAAGGAAACAATGATAAAGTAAAGAATTGTAGGAAAACAAATGGTGAAATAAATAATGCATGCACTTTTTGCCTAGGATGTTTGACCTTCTGGTGACCTATGTCTTGCAGAAAATGTTGGGGTTTGGAAATCCACTTTAGAAGACGCAAACAACAGGAAGTGATGGTACAACCGTATGTGTGAGAAATAAGAATGTAAAATAACTCCATGATGTTACACGGTGGTGATAGCATCATAATGTGGGGACTCTTGTGTTGGGTTTATGCTTTGGAAAGCTGGACATCAGTTCTTAAAGGGAGCTGTACATCATGTTATAATGTTCATCAAAGACATACCTAGACTGTTGCTTTGATTGGCCATCCCTTTAAAAACTGTTTAGGTTATATTTATTTTATAAGATCTGTTAGTGGGCAGTAACTGAGGCATCCATCTATGTCAACACATGTGGAGAGGCTTTACAGTTACAGACAAGTCTCAGTTTATATTCATGACAACTGGAATTAGTTTTGCAAACATCAGAAAAACTAATTTAAAAACTTTCTGCTTCTAAGTGATTGGGTGTTTGCCAAATTAGAATAAAACATACAGTATGTTATTTAAATCCATTTTAATCTCCCCCGCTTTGACTTTTTCAACTTTAGCAGATTCTGATATTTTTTTTCCCCCACCAATTTTCTAAAGAGACATTTTAGTGCAGTTATGCAGACTGACGAAAAGGGTCAAAGGTGACACCAATCTCAGCAGTGTACAGAAATGTCTTTGAACCGTCTGCTTCAGAGGACTGATAGCTTCAAAGCAAACATCTTTCTTTGTATTCCTCTACAAGTTTGTTTTACTTTCAGTCCATTTCCTTCTTTCCTCTTTTTTTGCCAGCCTTCTCAGAGTTGATCTCCTATTTTTTTATTTTGCTTCCCACCTCTAGTCTTCCTCCTTCAGACTCTCAACCATACTGCTGTTTTCTGTTTTCCTTGTTTGTGTTTTCTTTAATTCCTTGCTTTATTCCTGTAAGAAGCTGTAAAAAATCCTATGATCAAGCATGTTCCATTATTAGTGTCATGAGATGTTGCAGCCAACTATTATACTTTCCTAGAATGATGAAGCATAATGATAATTTTGAAAATACATCCAAAGTCTTTCTTAAGAAGAAGCATGATAAAAATTGTCTGACATCAGTCTTTATCATCTCACGTTATACTCTTTAGTTCACAAAGTAGATGGGAAAAAAGTCTGTAAATCCACAAACGATCTTGAAGCATATTAACCAAACTCCCTATGCCTGATGGCGTGTCATCAAGGACAGGCTATTATCTTTTAATGATGCAGCATGCAGCAACGAGTGGATTATTTGGTTTACCATTCCATGAGTCGCTGCACAGAAATAACATAAGGGGAGAGAGGAGGAGGCTAATTCAGACCGATAATTCAACACCCAAGGCGATCTTATTCGTTTTGTTCTTTGTGCTGTATCTATGAAGTGCCTCTCCTCTTTTGTGAGTGCATATGGTGGTAAGCTATTTTAGATTACGTGGACACAGTGTGAGCATCACTCTCTATCAAATTCACCCAGCTAGTAGAAAAGAGATTGCTCAATTGTAGAGCACACTATTAGCAGTTTAGGCCTTTATTTGTGTGATGGGATGTCGGAACCTAATTTGTTAAATTCCTATTTAAATAAAGTTAGTGTCTGCAGTAGAAGTTTATTAATTTAGACTAGTGATAACATTTCATCACTTAATTTGTAATTTTGCTGGACAATCTGTACATTAAAATCATTTAAATTGAGGAGTTTGCATCACATAAACACTGAAACAATATGGAGTATTTTTAATCTGTTTAATAGCTTTTGTGAATATCAAAAGAATTGGTGGTGTGGAGTACTGTTATGTGCTGTGCTTTGTGGGTTTTTAAATATTAGTTTATCTTTTTCTAAATTTCATGGACCTTCTAGCGTTAAATTTATCTAAAAATCTAATAATAGAGTGAAAAATTGTATCGTCATATTTTCACAATTTTAAAAACTTACAAAAAAAACTTTGATACATTTCTAAATGAACAACTTCTTCTATCCAAAGATTAAAACATAATTGCAGAAAAAATACATGCATTTTTATAAAATCAGTGAACAAATCGTTTTATAATCTGTTTTTTAAATGCATTAAATCACAAATGGCTTTTTCATGCATAAAATTGATTTTCAGTTTCACATTCTATAATTATTTTAAGATTTATTCATAATGAAAGTGAAAATACACCCCTCCTCATAATAAGATCAAACATCAGCAATCCAATTTCAATCAACAGAAATAAGTAGAAAGGAATTGATAAACTGTCAAAGCAGAGAGCATAAGATGTGATTTTAGCCTTCTCCTATTTCAGGAGCAAGTAAGAAGAAAATTCATTATCTTATTGCTCCAAGCGCCAATACTGTAATCTAGCTGAAGATTTCAGTGACAAAAGGTCAGGAAATATCTTTCTCTGCGATTATTTTTCATTACATCTCACTGAAAGAAAGGATATTCCTTTGATCAACCTTTGTTGATCAAACCTTTCGCTGGATATAACCTTATACCACCTTTTTAATAACAACACAAATTTCTTTACCAACGAATCTCTAAAAATCATAAATAGGTTGATACAAGAAAAATATAATTTAGGTGCATGAAAAATTTCCACCCATCATTTTTCTCATGCCAACAAAGATAATGTCAGAATACAAATCTGAGTTTTCAAATCACAATACTTCACATCTACAGTCTTTGTATTCAGCATAAGTACACTTAAATACTTAATTGAGTTTCTATTCAATCTCCAAATCTTTAGACCTTTCAATCAGTTTTAGGTTCGTGGTTTATTTTGTTGAACAAACTTTGTAAACATAGACAGAAATCTATGTACATTATCCCAATCATCAAATAAACTATTAAAAACAGAAGCCTAATTCACAATATAGAGGAACAGATGTGTAATTCAAAATATTTACTAATATGTTAATGGTTCCAAGTCCTTTTTAGTGAAAAATGCTTGCTTTTTAAAATCATTTTACCATCCAGACCAGAGACCATCTAAAAGACAGACAGTAATTTGAATCTGGACATTAATAAAGTCTTATCTGAATCTACATCAGTTTATGTCTTCCTGAACGCTGATTTGGATGCAGATTTTAAACCAGGAATACTGCAAAGTTTTTAAATTATTTTAAAAACTCCACTAGATCCTTAAAGGTGTGTAATGGTATCTGTCATCAAGTTGTTACCAGCAGATTCATGTCAGTCCTGCAAATCCCACAGATGCTGGTTGGACTGAGATCTGGACAATTTGGAAGGTAAGTCAATTCCTCAAACCAATCCTGAATTCATTATTCAGCCATCTGGGAATAGCATTTTTAGATTAGCTATGTATTTTGGCATTATTCTCAGAACCAATATGAACTTCATCAATAGTTTGAGGTAAAGTCATAGGTTAGACCAGACTACGCAGGTCAACCTGCTCTCCCAACATGTATCAGTGACCCTGTTTTCTACTAAAACCAGTTTTGATAAATTGATCTGGGTACAGAGATGCTCTGACCCAGTTTAACTTTCACAATTTGTCCATCTCACTCAAATCCTTACACTTTCAGTCAGTTGTCAGAGTTAGTTGTTCTGGCATATCTTGCATGGAAGCTGCTGTTACTGAGAGTGTATATGGTCTCCTTACATTTTACACACAAGCACACACTCCTGATCAACACCTTAAGACTGAGGCAAAAATGAAAAGCGTTTGCAGTTTCTGCTGCTGAATCACAACCAGACTAAGTTGAGTTGTGAAACAAACAAAATGAACAGCAACAAGAGCCCAAACTAGTAAACCTACATT
This sequence comes from Brachyrhaphis roseni, assembly GCA_903066815.1. Classification (NCBI taxonomy): domain Eukaryota; kingdom Metazoa; phylum Chordata; class Actinopteri; order Cyprinodontiformes; family Poeciliidae; genus Brachyrhaphis; species Brachyrhaphis roseni. Next base: position 7,239 of record CAEFZY010005855.1, read on the forward strand.
TAAAGATGCTAGTTAGCAAAGAATAAAGTTGATAACCATTAGCCTTGAAATCCCCAAAACATTACATAACATGTCATAAAAAGAACTCAGACGTTTTCCATAAACTAGCTACAAATAAACCATTACAAATATATAACACTTAAGAATAATGTCTATTTTTTTAATCCCGTTGACTGCAGTTGGAGTGTTGATTGACTGTAGCAACTATTATAATTATTTTTGTGTGTGCCTGTGTGTTTAGACCAAATAAACTATTTATCTATCTAAGTGCTTTTTGGATTATGGCTTGTGGAGAAATTATCAAAAATAAAACATATTTTTTGCTAACAAGAAGGTTGAATGTCACGTACAGAAATCTGGTTGGAGCTAATTTAGATCAAAATTTGCCATCTAGAAATATTGTTCCCACAAGTTACATTCAATGTCAAACTTAAATGTCAAACTTTAAGTATAAAAAGGGAAAAAAAAAAAAAAACTCTGCATGCAGACGAGTCTTGTGTGTTTTTGTAGGATGGCCAAACTGCCATCATTTTTCCCCAAAGTTTCCTTGAAGACAGATTTTCCTCCAGGACCAATGATTCAGCATGACGCATTTCTCCATGCTTATTTAAAGTCTCTGTGCTGTTTCTTACTCTTTGACTTTCTTTTCTTTCTCTTCAATCCCCAACTCCGGTCTTCCTGCTTTCTTCCCATTGCATCTTTCCACTCTGTCACTTACGTTATTTTTTTTTTGTCTTTTCAGTCTCTTCATCTTGTCTTCATTGCGTAGATTGTTCCTTATTTTGAGTGCCTCTCTTCTCCTTCTTCATGCAGAGGAGGCCAGTTTGAGGCTGGTAGGCAGATCTGTCAGTACTCTTCATGGTAACCTTTCACTGATGAAGACTGTAATAGTTGAGCCAGCAGCGGTGCCTGGCTCTTGATGATTTTTAAACTGGCTCTTTTCCTTCCAAACCTTAATCCTGCTCTGAGCCAGCTTGTCTTCATCTTTTGTGCCTCATTTCCTTCATCACTTCCCTACTGTCCAGTTCTTCCACATGTCAAACCCTGACATGTTAGTTCCCCTTTGACTCCATTCTGCTTCTATCAGCTGTTCCTTCTTCTCTCTCATAAGTCCTTTTGTGGAACAGCAGCGTTAGTTATTTGAACTTTTAGTTATCTTTCAGGATTTTGTAGAAATTTATTTTTCAAAAGTCTAAAAACTATGGGGTATTTTCTTAGCACTCTCAGATGCTCATTAATGATCATTCTGTTTGTTTTATATAAACATTTATCATTTATAATTAGCCCAAACAAGGTTTAGTTGCTCAGTTACCAAATCCATATTAATAAAAGGTTTTCTTACAATAATTTTAAAGCACTTCGAAAGCTTGTAGTTTCTCAAGGCAAGGTTATCCCTGCTCCATTTCTGTTGTCCTTCAGCTTGTGGCTCAGCCAAAAAAAAAAAAACAGCCGCTGGAACCTTTGCACTTGTCATTGTTGGTCTGCATCACAAGTTAGCCAAATAGATACCCGTGACAGAGTCATGTCATAATCCATCTGCTCTTCATACTAAATGTCCTTTTAGAAGCTCTGAGATGACGAAATGCCCGCCTGTTCTTCAGGACGGCTCAAAGATACTACAGCAGAGGGAAGCAAATTTTACAGCCACTGACACAGGTCTGTGATCGTGTTTTGGAAGAGATCTTGATGAGGACAGCATCTGTAGCCATAGGGCTGCAATGGGTCTTAATGCGTGCTGCCATTAATCAGACATCTACAAATGTTCCAACATTTAAGCAGGCATTATGAACATTTATGTTTCTTGAACAGTTTCCAAATTCAGCAAAAGACATCATTCAAAAGATTTGAACTTTTAAAATTTTAGACAACCCAAAAAAAATTTGGATGTAAAGCCAAAAGTATGAAAAGTTAAAAGCACCGTGGATATCCAGATGTATATTTATAAAAACCAAAAAATACAAGTAGCTATATTTTAATTTAATTTCCTAACACTAAGCTACTCTGCAGGGAAATTGGGTCTGACCAACACTTTCATGCCATTAATATCTGACAGAGATGCAGACAAGCAGAAAGAAATTGGTTAGGCCTTTATTATTGTTTAACTTTATTTTGCATCAACATAATAATATATAAACAAATCAATCAAAAGAATAATATGAAACTCAGTCATTTCAGGAAAAACAAGCAAGAATAGACAGTTTCAGCTTATAACATTGCTATTATATTTCCTGTTTGGTAAGTATGAGGGATATATCAACCTATCAGTTCATGTGACTGAAGCTACTGGAAAACATCAAGATTCTTCTTTCACTCAAAGCTAATCCTTTTTAAACTTTATTCATTAAGTTTTTTTGTTTTGTTTTTTAAACATGAATGCAGTTTGAGCCAGAGCTAAATTGAAAGAATGCCACTTTCACCCTTTCGGCTAAAACTATTTGCTAACGGGCTGCACAGTGGAGCAGCTGTTAGAGTTGTTGGTTCAGTGTTCAAAGTTTGAATAGACAGGGAAGGGAAGACATCCAGATGTGGCCCGAGACTGAGAATCAAACTCAGGACTACACATGGTGCACCGCTTGACCTCCTCATGTTGTTTAATTTTAATGAAATCCCAGACAAAGTCACTAATAGTCCATGGTTTCTCCATTTGTGGAGAATGACTCTGACTGTAATTCACTGGCGTCCTAAAGGCTTAGAAATGTTTTTTAAGACTGAAAGATGCCAGTGACTATGAGGTTAATTACAATTATATATAAAGAGTCAGCATTTTAAATAGGAAAGATTTTAGTTGTCATGTGTAGTAAATCCTCACTTCACAGTTTTCAATTAAAATGCACAATAAAATAGGGATATTTATAGATTCTCAGCAGCCATTAACCTCTGAACTTATATAAGGAGCATTGACCTCTGAACTAATGAGTATTTCACACACAGAAGATCAATAGTCTTTCACACCACAAGATATTTAAAAATCCAATCTGATGAAATCCACATAGCTGTGGCTTTGTTGAGATTGATTTCCTATATACTTAATATATATATATTTTTTAAGAATACTAAGTTTTCCTCCTTTTTATATAACAGTGATTTTCTTTGCTGGTTACTTGGTTAGAGTTCAGGTTTTGTGCTGCTGATGGATCGTCGAGATTGCATGTTCTGCTCTAATGGATATCTTTACGTGGTTATCAGTCCTGGGAGTGTCTCGAGTTTTCACTCTAATTGTCACATATGTTGACAGTTTGCAGTTGTCACAGTAAGGACAGTGATTTTCTCCAGAAATGTAAGTGTAGACCTACAATTCCCTGTTCTTTACACAGCAGTGGCGTTTTTTTTTTTTGTTTGTTTGTTTTTTTTATTAGAGGAAAAGAACAGACATATATTAAATACCTGACATAGCATTAACTGGCCAAAAGGTCAATATTAACAAGATACATTTTGTTATAATTGAACTTTTGAGATGAGATTTAAAAAAATCTAATAATAACTTGGCATCTTTTGAAACTACTAGCTATGAAAATGCAGGAAATTATTGTATTTAAATAGAAGTTTTAAAAAACTAAGAAAAACCGAGGAAGGAATCCACACAGTAATGTATTTCATAAAAGGCTTTTCTTAGTGTTAATTTACTATTATTTTCTTGAGTGGGTGTCCATTATGGGACCGATGACTGGTGGATTGGCACCAATCATCCATGTGGCAAGCCATTCATTCGTTTCCATAGAAACGGCCTGGGTGAATAGGGGATAAGTGGGAAAGCATGGCAAGATTGCTGACACCTGCTCTCCTTCCTTTTCTATCATTATACATGCATATACTGTAAAATTCCTTACAAACAATTGTGCATTATGTAAATGTGCACACATAATATCAGCAAGTACACTGGAGATGAAGATGTATAAAACATTAAAAGTCTATAAGACTCTTGACCATTCATTCAGGGTGCAGATGCAAAACAGTGGTCCTATAAACTCTGGGGAAAAGTAAACAAATTTATGTCTGTATTCATCTTTTCAAATAAAAGCAGATGAATGACAAGATTACCATAAGAGGCGATGCAAAAAAAAAAAAAAAAGTTATTTTTTTGTACAAAAAAATCCAGTTTCTGTTTCATATTGATCACAATATTTCAATTAAAACAAAAGTCATAGCATGTGTTAGCGTGGTCTTTTTACTTTATAACTTGGGTTAAATGTTACTTGTGTATACTTGTGTATACATAATGATGTGTTGATGCTGGAGTTAAATTCTGCCTGAATCTGAAGATATGAAACAAGTCACAAAATCTTACAAACTCCTGGGAGATGTCGATTTATTTTTAATCAACAAATTACAGGCAGCAAACAGCACTCATTTGACATAAAACAAAATACTATTAAAACTTAATGTGATTTCACTCTGTACATTGTCTTTTCACAGGTTTAATGAAGCAGTGCTGTAGAAAAAAAGATCTCTGAACCTTCACTAGAGTGTGTGATTGGATCATTGCTTAGCCAATTATGCTGAACTAAACTAAAAGAGAAATGTAAGCAGTAAACCCTTTGACCATGCTAACAAGGCAAGAAAGAGTGAGATGTGTAGGAATGCATAACAATGCCAGGAGATACAATTATTCTTTATTTAATGTTGTTTAATTTTGATGAGGTATTGTTTGTCACAACATGCAGAGCGACAAACCTTTTATATGTGATTGAAGCACCTGTCAATAGTGCAACATTGAGGCCACTCTGTAACTAACCATGTATTTCCACCAGCACATTTAAATCCCTTTAATACATTTTAACATTTTGCCACAGTATTTTAGCAAGCTAGATCACATCTGTTATTGATGCACTACACTGAACAAGGTTTGTTTAGATAAGGTCATAAGAAAGATATGTTCTTACTCTGCAGGAAAAACCCACATACGTCTCTTTGTGCCTCTTTCTCCGCAAGGGAACAAAGTGAAAGATTTTTCTTTAAATGTCAAATATAAATGGCATCCAAAGATAACTGCAGAAATGTGTCCAGTAAAAATCTACCTGCCATTTTATAATCACCATTTCAAGCATAGTGTTGGATTTAGAAAGAGAGCTATTAAAACTGATGTGTATAAATGTCATCCAAGTACTTCTGACAAGCAGTTCTGAAACAAATTGATGTACCTTAATGTCATAAAACTGAACTGAATGAATCTAAAAAAAATTGTACTCATAAATATACAAACTTATGTCCGATAGTATCTGTTCTCTCTGGGACAAAAAAAGACTGAACCCTACTAACCTCCATTTATCTCATTTAATACTGTTTTATTCTGTTTCAATGCTCTCTGAAGCTATCAGGACTTCTAAAAATACAAAACTGAACTCCATTTATATAAGTATATGCAGCTTTTATGTTGTGTTGTTTTTAAATTGAATCACTCATGTTTTATGTGCCAGTTATAAACAAGTTTGAATGATTGTCAGGCTGTTTGGTTAGCATACAGAGCATCGTTATAGCAGCAATCATTAGCTGTGAATGCCCACAGGCCTTAAGCTGCAAAAAGCCATAAAGCATTTGATGAAAGAAAACCAAATTTAAATTAACTCCCTGGAACCTCAGCTGAAGACTCATAATAGGGATTCTATAAAACTTAATGAGGCTGCTACAATAGCAGCCTGCAGGAGTTAGAAAAGCAAGCAGCAAGACAGACAGACTGAAGCATTGGCCTCTGGTCCTCCATCTCAACCGTCACCTACTGAACATAGCCTGGCATATTGGAGCTCTTGCAGAGAATCTGCCTCCATTTTTGCAAACGTTGATGCAAATACTTTATCTGTTTCCTTCAATTTAGCTACCAAAACTCCTTGTATCTGTTAAATGTTAGTTATTAAGAAAAAGTTACAGTCCCAAGTAAATGCTCTACACCCACCTTCCTTTTAGTTATACACATCCCTTTCATCCCAAGCAAAATGGCCTCCATATTTCAATATTTCTTTAATCTAAGTATGGATCTGAAATGGCAAACTTTTATGGGACAGTTATTGATTAATTTAACCTGAATCTCCAAATGCTTCTGATGCCTCTGAGAAATAATATTTACTGAAATTGTTCAGACTTTCCAGAAGAGAAAAAAGCAAAAGGCTGAGGTGATTCTATGGCAGACGCCTTCCTGATGCATTCCTTTATCTCAGCAGCAGAAGCATCAGCCAGCCATGTGTCGAGGGTGCAGATGGCAGCAGATGCAGATTCTCTGAAAGCCATTAAGTCTAAATATCAGTTCTGAGTCCCGGATGGCTTTCTGTCTGCCTCAATTACCCTGACTAGATGCAACAAAGAGAGTTTGGGGAACAGAGTTGAAACCCATAACAAAATGGAAAAGGAAGAGATCTTCCTCTATCTCACTGTTGTTATCTCAGTGTGAATTGAGATAAAAACGATCCAGGCATCAACATCGTAATCACAGCTTAATTATTTTTTGGTTGACATGTATGTATTCAACATTTTAATACTAATGCACTGCAGCTGCATATATATATATATATATATATATATATATATATATAGATATGTATGTATTTTTTTATATATATATACAATAAAGGGGAAAACAACATAGTCTGCTTGATTCACAGAGACTCAACAAGTTGTAAGACTCGTAGTTCCATTAAAATCAGTTCATTTCAGGCTAATTCACTTCAGTTTTATTTAATTTATTATAATCCGCTTCAATTCTCTTTAATCAGTTAATTTGAGACCAGGTCAACTTAATTCAATTCAATGCTGTTCAGTTACATTCAATTGAACAAAGTCAAGTTTAGTCCAGTTTAAGTCAATTCAGTTAATTTTACTTCACAGTTATTAAACTAATCAATTCAGATTATTTTAATTCAGTTTAGATTAATTAAAATTCAGTTAAGTTTACTTTAACTCAGTCCAGTAAAATCTGGTAAATCTAAGCATATTCAGTCCGGCATATTATTTAGTATTTCTAAATCATAAGTAAAAATAATCTCAGTACTGCTATTGAAATAAAATATTCAAACCAAATTATAGCAAAGCAATTTATTTCAGCCACAACTAGATAATCCTAAGAAAAATTGTGCTGTCTATATTTCAAGATTATGACTTTTGTAATGACTTTATATCAAAACTTTAACCAAGAAAATGTGGTTATTTTCAGTGGTGCTCCTGAAGATATAATGCAATATGCTCTCCATAAAACCTTACAGAAGCCTCACCTTGTAAAATGCATCTTTTATTCTGTGATAAATTATGATGGAAGAGATTTAATGACATGTTCTAATAAACTTCTACTAGATAAATTATCTCATTGATAGATGGCACTGGTTTTCATAAATGCTTGCAGAAAAAAAAAATTATGTGGCCAATTAAGGTATATTGTAATATGATATGAAAAAAACTTTTATAATGATGACTTTTCTAATGCAATGTTATATATTTTAATAAAACATTATTTTTTCACCAAATTAACTAAAATACCTGGAACAATTTGTCTTGCGTTCCTGCTGCAGCTCTCCTCAATGACTTCCAAATTCAATCCCAGCTACCAATGTAGTGTGGGAGGCAGAGAAGCGGGCCAATATTTGTTTTACTTTGCTGTTGCGCTTTCACCCTCCCTTCTCTAAAAATGCACCCATTGCTCCTTGTGTGTATCGCTGGGCAACAGACACATTACTTTGTCTCCATCTTTTTAAAGCAAGCGGAAACATCACACCGAGGCTCTTCTAGGGAGGCCAATTGGCATCCTACCTGACTGTCTTACCAATTAAGAGCCTGAGCAGAAAGTAAGGCCTGGAGTGTTGCACATAACTGTGCCTGACTACAAGTCCCTCCTTCTCTGCACCTCCCAAAAACAGCTGAGCTTCATCAGGGCACATTGAAAAGTAACAGTGCAGGAATCCTGCTCTGTCTGTCTGCATTGGAAGTTTGCATTTATTTTTACCTTTAAGTCTGTTTCTCTGCAAAGTTTTGAAGAGTTCAACCCTATAAATAGCTAAATTAAATACCAATGCTCTCTTAATAACAACTTGGAAACAGTTTTCTTATCCTTATTGTGCTAAAGGGATCTTTTGGTGTAAGAAAAGAAAACACTCCTATCAAAGTCACAGTTTAAATTAAATCTGTTTAAGTTTCTGTTTTAGTACCACGGATGATTGATTATTCATTCTGCTTTTTTCTTATGGGATTTGTGAGTAGACACAAGCAATCACTACTTATTTATTTCAGTCTATGTCTGTTTCTATTCCCTGACTTCCTAAAAACTCCATTCTGTTTTTTATTATTTTATTATTATTATTATTTTATTTTTATATGAAACTCTTACTTTCTTGTTAAACCACTGACTTCCTGGTTCCCAATTAGCCAATACTTGCCAGTCTGTCAATGCCTGAATCTCCAGTCTCATAGTCAAAAACCAAATCTTTTTTTGTTGTTGTCATAGTTACGTTTCATGTCATCAAATCCTATTTTATATCTGACATCAGTGACAGGAGGAAATACAAAATCAGTTTTTGCAATAATTATATCATTATCAAGGGAAAGAGAACAAGCTGGTTCTGTGTGAATAAAGGCTTTTCCTCATCAACCTAATAACTGGTTTTCACTCCATTCTGGCAACATGTGCCTTTACATCACTGTGAAATAAAGAGGCCCACTCTTGTTTGCAAAATTATTTTATTTTTGCCAGAATCTTACATACCTTTTTATAGGTTGTTGACTGACTGTTTTTGGTAATGTACTATTCTGTTTTTAATTATTCTGAATTTATTTATCCCCCTCATCCTTAGAGGCCCCAAATTTGGGGCCAATAGCATTGTTTTCAAAAAAATCTTTATTACATTAATCTCTTTCATGAATATTTAGCTTACATTTACATGAATTTAGTTGGGGTCCTTAACCTTATGCAAACCTTTCTATGACATCTTAAACTTGCATGTGAGATCTGGATAAAATGTGCATAATTTACAAAATACCGAGTTCTGTGTTTGCACTGTCACAATGAGTATCACCCTTTTGTCTTTTCCGCGTGAACAAAAATCTGCTCTATAGCTTCAGAGCATCACTTTTGTCCCCTGTGCCAGAGTAGCGAAATCGACAGGAGGCCAGCTGTCGGCCTGTTTGTTTGCCTCTCCGCTCTACTCTCTATTACTACCACCTCCTTCTGTAATTACAAGCCTCAGTGCACACAAGCTCACCATCAGGTGGGGCCAGGGCCACAAGCGCAGCCCCACCACTTCTCTCTTCAGTGTGGCATTTTCACCCCCCATATGAAAGCTGCAGGCTGGTGGGAGGCTTTTTGCACATCAGAGAGTCTGTAGCTTCAGGGCAAACCAGCAAGATGAGCTTAAAAATAATAAATGTTGCTTCATGTCATTTAAATGTTACCTCACCAATAAGTGGTTCATCAGCTGAGCTTTCGTTCCTTTCCGCTCTGTGATTTGGTTTCTAGTGTCAAAGATGGTAACAGGAGAATATAGGGATGCATGCAATGAAACACAAGGAAATAGGGTAATCTCACAATGGACTGTGATATTATTCACTATTTTTATGTAGTTGGTCTAGTTGTTTTCTGCATCATGAGGAGACAAAATGTTATCTGCTTTTAGGAAGAAACATGAAAATGTATCTGAAAAATAAAGAAATAAAGCCAAATACCTTTTGAATTTGTACATTTTGTAAATTTTTCTTTGTTAGAGCCACAAACCATAACATTGTGTGATAGACAATGCAAAGTTAAAGTTAACATTTTCTACCAACAAAAATCTGAATGGATGCAAGGCATGCATTTATATTCACCTGTGTTCTTTACACCACCTCTAAATAAAATCCACTGCAAATAATTTCCTCTGGAAGTCCACTGATCAGTAAATAGAGCCCACATTCTTATAATTTAATCTTTGTATGAATGCAGCCTTTTTTGCGAAGGCCTCAAATGTTTGCTGGAGAGCTTTGGGGGAAAACAAGATCATGTATATAAATACAGGTGAGAGATCAGAGATAAAAGTTTGGAGAGGTCTAAGGAAGGGTAAGGTTATAAAAAAAACAAAGAAAAGGTCATCAATGTAAGCCTATAAAGACATAGCTGCCCACCTTAAATGAATGAACATTTGTCCATGAAGCAGCCAACAGACCAGTGGTAACTGGAGGAGCTCTGGGGATTCACAGTTTGTATGGGAACATTTGTTGACAGGACAACAATCAGTCATTAATTTTATGAATAAGTAGCAGGAACAATAAGCTGAGAACAAAAGATAATTATAAACATTCACAATGAAAGTTTACTAAAAAGCTCCATGGGACACAGTAAACATGCGTAAAGACAGACTATGCTATGCTATGGTCAGATGAGTACAATTTTCTACTTTTAGGACTATGATAAAAAATTATATGTGTAGCACTTGACATCCGCCTAAACACAATCTCACATAGGATTGCAGTATTTTTTTTTAGCAGGGTCAAGGAAGCTCGTCAGAACTGATAGGATGATGGATGGAGCTAATACAGAGTCTAAATACACAAATACGTAATCTATCGCTGTGTGATATTTATAAAGATGAATTGCCATGTTATATGGACCAAACTGCAGACAAGTGCTAGAGCAGAACTGAGGAAAAGAGACTAAATAACACAGTGAAAACAGAAAACTGAACCAAATCACATAGGAATTACAAGACTAAAGTAGAATAACCTAAATGCACAAACAGAAGAAACTAAATATAAATAAATTGCCTAAGATGACTGGCTCTAAACAATGCATATTAACATAGAAATGATCAAAACACCAACACAAATAAAATTAAAACATCTAATGCTCCTGAAATGACTGGGTAAAAGTTTTTTTTCTCAAGGTAAAGACAGACTTGCAGCTGTAATAGCAGTAAAATGTGGTTATGCAAAGTGAATAAAAACACAGTTTACAAATAAAAGTAAAACTTTTTAAAAAAGACATTTGTTGTTTTTATTGTATAAATTCCCAATAACAAACACTGATGTCTAAAATCGCACTGTGAAACAAGTGACAAGATTAAGGGGGTTTGCAAATACCAAAATGGGTTCATATGAATAAAATCCCTGGTTGACACCACTAGCAGGGATTTTATTCAAACCCACCACTGTTCACATGTCCAAAGGTTGCTGTACAATCATATTTATATAGCATTGTTTTAAATAGAAGTTATTCTGAAGATTCAAACTTTAACTCTTAAACTGCAAGAGAGTCTAATCTTCCTCTGAGACCTAAATTTTTTATCTCGATGTAGGAGTTAAAGTCAGCATTAAGTCTTCTCATTTGGGATGTTCCACAAGGGTATTTCGTTTTGGGAGACAGCGGGCTAAGAAGATTATGAACACAGTTTTCAATTTATCTCGCACACCCTGACTCGTTTTTATTGGCTGGGACCCTCTTATCATGTTTTGCCAGGAGCAACATAAGCCACCGGCATCTTCCTCTCAGTGGCTGTAATGGATGCAGCATTATTTTTACCCCAAATGTGACCTTTTTAAATCATTTGCTTCTCATAAATGACTTAAAATTTAAATGGATGGAAGTTGAAACACTCAAGAGTGTGGATTAAATGTTTGCATGGGTGATTACAGGCAGTCAAAGCTACACAAAAGCCAGACTTTTCTGTAAAATTTCCCCATCTCACTTTAGTCATAAATAGAGCAATAATAATAAGTAATGCATAGGTTTTTTTACTCATTGCTATCTAGGGTGCAAAAGTAAAAAATCTCAGGGATCGTTCCAAGTCAAGTTGGTAAATAAAAAATTATTACCTGATCGATTTGTTCCAATTAGATCATTTATGAGGCCCGGTGATGTTTCCGTCGGAGCTACAGCATCGGATGCTGCGTCTGCTGAGTAAAATATTCATAATTAGCTTAATTTGACCAGTTATCCTCAAATGGACCTGCAGTCTAAACCATCGCCATCATTCCAGTCAGTGATGGTTCTTATAAGAATGATACAGCAGAATAAAGTTAACATCACTGGTACCTAGAATTAGTTTTCTATTATTCATTTCCATGTCACTTCATGAGGATGGAGTGTTACATGAGAAACTTAATCATTAAGTTTCTCATGTATAGCTTGTTTGCATTGTTTCTAAAAAAAACCTGGACAACATTTGATCTTTTAAGCAAAAATCTAAGCTACTTAGACAAATGAACTGAGGTTTTACACTTAATACACTTAACAGGTATTGTTCAAAACACAATTTGAGATTAAGTAAACCTCTTCCCTAAATGGGAAAACAGAAAAAGAGAAACTGAATTACAGAATACTAGTAATGTTAAAAAATATTTTTCAATGGAAATTCATGAAATTTCAGGGGTAGGTACAAAAGTTTGGTAAATGCTACAAGTATCGAAAAAACTACAAAGGTTGGGTGGTTGTGGGGGATTAATAGGTGACTTCTTGTCCAGGACTCCAGTCAATCAAGAACCACCACTGATTCCAGTAATAACTTCTTCCCTCTGAGTGGCACTGCATGTTGTTTGCATACAATGCCACTCTAGACTACTGGCAAATCACATACTGTAACTATTTACGTGGACATTATCAGAATATGACATTTGTGTTAGCTTGGTATTTACAGCAGTATCCATCATAAGCTGTGGGTAGATATCCAGAAATGTTAACCCAGCAACTCAACTTGCTTTGTCTCTGTATAGATCTATCAAAAATCCACCATATTTGGGTGCCTCTTGAAATGTTACCCAAGAATTACAACAGTGTGTTTTTTTTTTTATTGAGCTTTTAAAAAATGTTTGTTTTTGGGGAATCCTGCAGTATATATTCATAATTTATTTCAAACTGGGCTTTTGATATCAATGAACAGTTGTTGATGAAAAAATACATGTCTTGCAAGTATCTTTAAACTTGATGTTATTTAATCAGGGGGTATTTGAGGCAACCTTAAAAGTCCACATGATGCATCAGTTGGGCCTTTGCGGGGTCTGAAAGGAGAGGGTGGGACAGAGAGAGAAGTTCCTGGTGTAAAAAAAAAAGGCTGCATCAGTAAGGATATAAAACCTTGAGACAAGAGGATGCTCCTCTCTCAAACCCGCTGCCATCTCAGTGGCGGAAATGTTGGAGTTGGGGTGGGTCGACTTTGAGGTGACATTGACGCTATGTAGATGAGAGTGAGAACCCTGCGCTCCATGTTACGTCCCTGCTCGCTTCAACTCAAACGGCGGCAGCTCCTTTCCCCGTCTTCTCTCCCTGCCTCTCTTTCAGCACCACTCCTTTAAGGACAGCACCTCGCTCTCAAACACGCACTTGTCCACCATCCTCTCCCTCCTTCAGGATCAAATGTCTGCTCCTTGACGACGGATGCAAAGTTTCCACCTCGGTTTCGCCGAGCACGAGTAAAAGGAAGTAACTTTTTTGCGGGGAACATTGGATATTTCCCCGGTGAGAAACAACCTCACAAACAAGCTGTAATTTCACTGTAAGTACCCTATTCTTATTATCAAAAAACGTGTTTTGTTTTAATATTTGAAAAAAATCTATATTTGGAATGTTATTCAGAAGCGAGGTGTTAGGACATTGCCACGTCCAGTTGCGATACATTTGGCAAAGCATGCAGATTTGCGGCTGCTCTTCTTTGGAGGCAGACGAATTTTACCATGACTACTTTAAAAAAAAAAAAAAAAAAAATGTGACATATGTCTCTAACGTGAAATATAAAATGAAAAGTGAGTATTACGCAGAGAAACTGTGCGGTAATGTCGATCTAACAATCTGTTTATGCGTCTTACATGTACATTTTACATAGATTCGGAGCTACAATAACTTCATATATGTTTTCATCCAAATGAAACACATCTCTGAGGCAACCAGAAACATTTAAGACCTATGTTACCTCACGCCGCTCCAATTACGCACTAAGCGGAGAGCGCTTGAGAGCGCTTCATCTTTCCTGTTATTTAAAATGCATTTTGAATATGAAAATAAAATATCCAATCTAAACGCAAATATATATATTTTTAATTCTAAAGACCGGATGTTGTTTTTGGGGCATCAAATTATACAGATTAATTAGGGAGTAAACCTGTATGGTGAATGGATGGATAAAAGATCTGTTGAAGGTGCAGCCTCTGTGGAGAGTTATTAGCCTCTCCAGGTGATTCATTAGACGTGGGCTTTGCGACTGCGACTCCTAAATGTGTTTAATTGCTCTGCTCTCGTACCAGAGCACTGGGAAGTGGGCCATTGAATGTAGAGCACAATGAATCAAGGACAAGAGCAGGGCTCTAAATTTCTTCTAACACGGATCCACTTCAGGCCATCAGAAGTGATTCTTGCTGTGGGATGAGTCCTTATTTGATCCCGGTGAAGTTCACTTACTGTGCGGCAGTTTTTTTTCGAAAAAAAGAAAATAAATAAATGTATAAATAAATAAAATAATAATAATAATAATAATAATAATAATAATAATAATAATAATAATTATATATAAATTTATATATAAATTTCCCTTTTTGTGAAGAAAAGAAAAGAAAAAAGTATCTTAACCAGTTCATTTTTGTTTTCAGGGTCTCTGCCTCGCCCCCGAACCTCATCACTCTCAGACCCTCAATCATCCCTTTTCTCACGGTTTTTCTCTGGGGACTACTGTAGTGCAGGACGGATACGCCGCGCTCTGTCTGGACTGGTGCTGAAACCACCACCTCTACGTTGGTCAGGACCTTCCAACACAGACCGTCATTATGGCCACAAACGGGACCAAAGCCTCGGACGGACACGTCTTAACCGAGACCGTGAACGACGCGCCCAGCACCACGCCAAATGACAAACCCAAAACACTGGTGGTGAAGGTGCAGAAGACGAAAAAGGACATACCCGAAAGAGAAACGTGGGTTGGGAAATTTGATTTCCTCCTCTCTTGTGTCGGATACGCAATCGGACTGGGAAATGTGTGGAGATTTCCTTACTTGTGTGGGAAAAACGGCGGAGGTAATCAGGAATTATTTCACTATTTTCAACAAACACCAAAACGGAACGTAAAGGTGACGCGACCAAAGATCGAGAGGCTGATTCTGGAGAGTTTGAAATAAAAGAGATCTTAAGTGTATCTTCTCAACAACGCCGTGCGTAATTGCGCACAAGCAGAAATAAAAGAAAATCTGCGCGCTTTTCTGGGTGCAGCCTGAAACCAAATACTCCCTCTACCAAGTAACATGTTGGATTATAGTGAATATTAATTTCATGATTCACACACTTTTGCTTCTCACCTCTCATCCAGGGGCCTTCTTGATTCCCTACTTTTTGACGCTGGTATTTGCTGGCATGCCCCTGTTCTTTCTGGAGACGGCTCTCGGTCAATACACTTCTATTGGAGGTCTGGGAGTGTGGAAGCTGGCCCCTATGTTCAAAGGTAATAAAATACATAACTAACCGGCTTAAGTATTATTATTAGTTGGAGCTTCATTGTTAACATGTGATTGTTATGTTCCTATGTAGAAAATGTATCTTCTAAATAGCTTGCCTCCACTGTGCTATGACAAAGAAGCGATTGGAATGCATGTAATTGAAATTGAATCTTTGTTTGATTTTATTATATTGATTGGTAGTGAGTATATATTTCTGGATATAAATTTAATCTGTTTGTCTTATAAAATGTCTTCAGGTGGCTTTTTTTTCCCATCAAAAGTCATCATAAGAATGCATTAATTTCAACGAACTGAATTAAAATAAACTGAATTGAATAGAGGTCAGATAATGTAAAACCTTACCTTTCAAACTACTTTTAGTGTTTTTTTCTCACTTTTTTTTTAACATAGAGTTAACATTATCCCTGTATTTTGTGTTCCAGGTGTGGGTCTGGCTGCTGCTGTTCTATCTTTTTGGCTCAATATCTATTACATTGTAATCATTTCTTGGGCTATTTACTATCTGTACAACTCCTTCACCGCTGTGAGTATATTCACCCTGTAAAATCATGACACCCTCTCCCTTTATGTCATTCAAAGCATAGCTGTTCTTTTAAATGTATCTTTACATTGTAATTTACTTTAGTCATGTGGCAGGCTGCTTGCCAGAACCTCTTATGTAAGGCTGCACAACCCTTTAACAGAGTATGACTTTTATTACTTCCTTTCCCGCATAATTAGCGCCTCACACAAGGTATTGATAAATGCATTCTGCGATGAAGCATTCACTCCACTGAGAAAACCATGAAATCTCAATGTCCCGAATGAGCATCACAGTCTTGGCTGCTTGACAGCCAAGACTGAGAATGGGACTCAGCGATGGGAGCGGGTTCGAGGAAAAAAAGAGCTTTCTCCCTGTCTCTATGTGTTTTTTTTTCTTCTCCTCATTTTCAGGACCTGCCATGGAAGACATGTGGCAATCCCTGGAACACAGATCGCTGCTACACTAACTACACCATCGCGGACACGACAAACCTCACCAGTGCTGTGGTGGAGTTCTGGGAGTAAGTTGGACATCTGAGTCGCCACAGTCTGAAATGTTGTGAGCAGATTAAATCCGATAAGGTCACTGCCTGCCAGTGAGGGTAAGGAAGGGTCAGATTAGGGATCAGAGATAGGCTGATGTAGCAGTTTGCATGCTATGAACCAGATCCTTGAGTAGAGAATTTTCTTCAAGACATTATAAGAAAAAAAACAAAAACTTCAAAACAGATACAAACAGTACAATACAAAATGCAAAAAAAAAAATATAAATAATAATAAAAAAATGATTTTGGGGCTTCTGAAAAGATTCAGGGGGGAAATGAAATCTCTAAATACCAAGATGCATGCATGCATATTTGTCCATGTATGAGATTCATGTTACTCTTCTGCATAACATTATGGCCACTTTGCTTTTTCGCTGCAGACGTAACATGCACCAGCTGACAGACGGTTTGGAAAAGCCTGGGGAAGTCAGGATTCCACTGGCCATCACTCTCGCCATTGCATGGGTGCTCGTCTATTTCTGTATCTGGAAGGGGGTCAGCTGGACAGGCAAAGTGAGTATACAAAGGGGCTAAACAAACAGACAGTTCCAGAATATCAGAGTCTGCAGTAAAGATCAAGGATTACTTATAAAATATGTTCTAAAAACTGCTTTACTGCTTATTGGTGTAGTTTTTTGTCATTGGCATTCAGTACATCAAAAACTACTGAATAACAAAAGGAAAGCTCTTTAATTTAAGCAATTGAACATATTTTCTTATTTTACAAAAAAGTCAGTGTCCTCTTCATTTTAATAACTTATTAAGTTGAATGCACGGTGGTAAAATTGGTTCAGATAAGAAGGTGAAAGTGCACTGGGAGTGTGCTGAACCTACTCATCCTGAGGTCATTTTGTCTCAGAAGAAGGGCTGACTGGGACACTGCAGTGCTGTGGGAATGGTGCCACAGTAACAGTAAACTGACAATTTGAGCTAAATAGCTTTTTTGCAGAACAAATATACTCAATCCAACATGTAGTTGTAGTTCACAGAATATAGCGATTGCTCTAACAGTGACGTGTCTCACAGGTTGTCTACTTCTCGGCAACATACCCTTACTTTATGCTGTTCATCCTGTTTTGCCGTGGAGTCACTCTGCCTGGAGCTGTTGACGGGATTCTCTTCTACATCACACCAGACTTCCAGAAACTCAAAGCATCTGAGGTGAGCCTTTTGACTTGTGTTGAGAAAGATACAGCTATGTGACATAAACTGCAGCACAGGAGGCTCCAGAGGACGAGCTGTGCCAGAAAATGGATGCCTTTCACTTTTTTGACATAAAATTTCCAAAACTGTGGGTAGACCACAGAGAGGTCTTTTTATGGAAGAACATTCAAAGTGCTGATATGTTAATGGAATTTTTGCAGATGCAGTGCTATGCAAAATATTTTGACATTTTTGTTGCCTTACAACCATAAACTTTTATGGGAATTTTTGTGACAGACCAACACAAAGTAGAACATAATGTATGATGTGAAAGGAAAATGATACATGGTTTTCTAAATAAAAAATATGAAAAGAGTAACATGCATTCATATCCTTCCCCTTTGCACTGGTTCCCCTAAAAAAGTTCAAACAACTAACTTCAGAAGTTACAAAATTATTAAACAAACTCAATGAGAGTGTATTAACTTCTGTATAATTCTCAGTTTAAGTGGAAAATTTTTTATGACAGAACATTTTTTGTGCTCTTCATTAATCACAAATTTAGAAAAAATGGCAAGAAAGTAAAAAAAAAAAGAGTCTTACTTAGAGTTGCCACAAATGTGTGTTGCTCTGTCAGATGCAATCCCAGTATTTGACTGTGACCTTTACATTATGGTAAGTACTTCTCAAAACCACAGTGGATACAGATCAATGCGCACAATACAATGCAGTCAAAAGCTAAACATAAATGTTGCTGGTTAGTTTAAATTCAAAGGATATGTGGCCAATGTTTAATTAATTCACGCATGAATGTCACTGTTGAGATAATGCTACACTTTTAATATTGAGAAGAAGAGGTGAGAACAGTGTGATGAGAGTGGAGGGGTTTTTTCCTATTACTTTGTTTAAACAAAGTAATGGGCATTTCAATATCAATCCCTCCAGCTAATAATTTAGAAAAAATGCATCAGCACAAAAATATGTGCAGATATTCATTTATACACAGTGACTGCCATATTTTCTAATCCCTGTCTGTCAGGTATGGCTCGATGCTGCCACACAGATCTTCTTTTCCTACGGTCTGGGATTAGGTTCTCTGATTGCGCTTGGCAGCTACAATCCCTTCAATAATAACGTCTACAGGTAGGTGACTGTATGCTGCCTTTCGGGCTCATTTATAACTGCGAATAAACAGTTCTGATCACCCACACGACATTTTTACAGAAATAATGCAAATGTCTCCAATTTGTTTTTTTGTGCCAACTCTACAGTAAAAACCTTTCTTTATTTTTATTAGGGCAATTGACTACACAGGATTCATTAATTTATTTTGGTTGTTTTTGTTTTTACAATTAAACAATATGTAACTCATTTTATGTCTCATCCATAGTTAGCTTGAAGAATAAAGACTTGTCAGGGGCAAAAGTGCACATATTGAACAATATTAAAGCACACTGCTATTTAAAAAAAAATAAAATAAAAGAGGTTAGCACAAACTGTATGCTGCGGTTCTGCAGGACGCAAAATGGCTTTCGACTTCTCCCTCCTGCTTTCCCCTCAAATGTTTCTCTCCAATGTGTGACGGGGTGATAAGGAATTGATACAGCCGTAACAATGGCCTGTGCTCTGTCTCTCCCCTGCAGAGATTCTATCATTGTCTGCTGCATCAACTCCTTCACCAGTATGTTTGCTGGCTTTGTCATCTTTTCCATTGTGGGATTCATGGCTAATGTAACAAAGAGGCCAATTGCTGATGTGGCGGCCTCAGGTAATTGCAATCAATGTTGAAATACAACAATAGACAAAAGGACAAGATTATATATATATATATATATATATCTTTTTCTGTATTGTTACATTTGCTTAACATTTGCAAGGGTTCTTCTTTATTGATACCAATAACATATGTTTACTAAATTTCTCACTGTATATTTGAGCTAACAGTAATTTATCTTACATCAGGACCTGGCCTGGCATTTTTGGCATATCCTGAAGCCGTCACCCAGTTGCCTATCTCTCCTCTCTGGGCCATATTATTTTTCTCCATGCTGCTGATGCTGGGAATCGACAGCCAGGTGAAAATAATCCAATAAATATGGTCTGCTTTTTGGACCGTTCCAATACGTATTTAGCTGAAATAGTTTTTTAAAGCTCTAACTCATTACATAATTCTGACCTCTTGTCACAGAATTTTATTATTGCTACTTATCCTTGTACTTTGCTATAGTGTTTTCATTTGTGCACTAAAACCTTTGCAATGATTTTACTGTGACAGCAGTGTGGTAAGTGACACAGTTTTAAAATGGCTCTACAAACTTTACAGTTCTGCACTGTGGAAGGTTTCATCACTGCACTGGTTGATGAGTTTCCTCACATCCTCCGAAAGCGTAGAGAAATCTTCATCGCTGTCGTCTGCCTTGTTTCTTATATTATTGGCCTGTCCAACATCACACAGGTAAATATGTGGAAGTATCAAGCTTTAGTTTCGTCTATGTTTCTATTTTTTATGAGATTGATTCTAACAGAAATACAAGGCTGTTCACATAAATATTACCACTTCTTAATTGTACATTTTATGACTTCCGAAAGACAAGCTACAGTTTTCCTCTTGAACATTTAAAGAGTTTCATGTGTAGTAAGGCATTTATAAGGTCTTATTTAAGTTTTAAACTAAGTTTCTAATTTCCTGTAGCTGCTATCTGTGCAGCAGTGCCAATGCTAATGCACCAGTGAGTGCCTCTTTGTTAGAGTTTTTCCCACTAAGAGAGAGAGAGAGAGAGACTGCTACCTCTGTGTGTCTTTGACTTGAAAGAGGGAAGGTCCTGACTGTTGTTGTGTATGAACCAAACAGTTGTTTAATGACTCAGTCTTCTTGAAGTTTCTGAATGATGTTTTGCAAAGGATACCGTTTGGAGATTCTGTTGAGCTCCTGGGTATCTTTACTGGATAGCAGTGGGGTTGCTTGAAGATCTGTGAATCTCAGAAATGACTGCCCAGATTACAATACAAGTGATGTTTTCTTTTTGAACTTCTAGGAACTGGACACGCATAATGATTTTAACACAAGATGGTCAGTCTGACTGATTTTGCAATTATATATTGATATCTATGTGTTATATCTTTGAATGAGGGCATTGTTGTCAGCTGGTCACCACCTGCTAGTGACACACTCACATAGGTGATATGGGTGAACAGGATCTCCATATTGCAGATTTAGCTTTCATGAACTATAGACTTTAGAGACCATAGGAGCTTCTGACAGCCACCAGTAGTATTAGGTACCATGAAGCTGAAGAGGGAAGCCTTTGGAATTTTTTTACTCTTAAGATTTCTAAACAAATTGAGACATAGCAAATGAGCAGCAGAAGTGTGATTTTTCTGGTTAAAAGTGTGAAAAATTCAGTTTTCAAGGAATTTTGAAGATGAATTGCAAAATGATTTTCATTTGGCCTTGGAAAAGTTTTTGAAATATTGTTTGGCAAGTTGAATAGAAAGATGAAAACTGCCATCGTGTTCTGTTACCTTGGAATGGTGAACTGAAGACCTGGGTATTGTCAAACTGTATAAGGAATACTTATTTGATTGCCTCATTCGCTATGCCATCATATTTCTTTAGGAAAGGCGCAATCAAAGGACTTGTGGGAAACTTCACCAGTGCAAAGGTTGCTCTGGTATTTAAAAAGCTTCCACGCAACAAGTTGACAAGATTTAAACCAAGATGCTGAAGGTGTACCGTATTTTCCGGACTATAAGTTGCTCTGGAGAACAAGTCGCACCAGCCATAAAATGCATAATAAAGAAGAAAAATCCATATATAAGTCGCACCGGAGTATAAGTCGCATTTTTTTTTGGGAAATTTATTTGATAAAATCCAACACCAAGAACAGACATGTCATCTTGAAAGGCAATAAAAATAGAATAGAGGCAAC
>CAEFZY010005858.1:0-80839 GCA_903066815.1 Brachyrhaphis roseni
TCGCATAACAAAAACATTGTCAGACCTTGTTCATGCACGTACTCTCAGCTTATGACATTCAATGGAGAAACTTGTTAAACCTTAGGGCTTATTCCATCTTACTATTTTTACCTAAACTATCTGTTGTTATCTGTTAACAAACTCTGGTGCCTTGCTTTGGTACGTGTGGTGAAGCATTAGTCCACTCATCAGTCTACTGCGACTACTGCAGGGAGAGGTCAACAGAAAACCTATCTAACTGGTTCTGCAGAGACTCTCTCTGGCCTACATACTCTAATAGACTAACCAATACTAATGTGGTTAAATAAGTAAAAGATTTAAAAGAAATAACACAATTTTTACTTCACAGTATGTATTCAAATCAAATGGGTCCCATACAAGCAGCCCATTGCGTGACCAGTCACATATGGTGCTCTTGCAAACTGAGCAAACTACATATAGTTAGCATGCACCCCTGTTGGGATTCATTTGTAGGGAGAACAAAAGTAAAAGAGGCAAAGTATGAACAGGAGGTAAAGTTTAGGTTAACTGTAACACCTTCATAAATTATTAATATAACATCAGCTTTCTAGATCCAGACTTCTTCTAGTAAGATGTTACTATTATGAACAAGTTAGTATGAACGTGAGTAATCACTTACCAATTGCAATACAAGCCGATAACGATGCTTTTCATATGCATGTAGTCAAACTGTATGTCATGCAGCCATACACGATGTAAAAATTCATGATACAGTACTGCAATGAGTGGTACTTCAGCCGCACCTCACTGTACTATTGAACTGTTTTACTATATAGTTACGTAGTTGAGAGCAGACCTAACATTACACACATGTTTAGACTCCCAGTGAAACTGGAGCTTTGGAGGATTATTGTGTAACTGATCCCCTTTTGCACAGTTGCAGAAAGGAATGTGGGGTGAACAGTTTTTTTTTTTTTTGTTTGTTTGCATATTTTCTGTCCTTTTTCATGTGTTTCTTTTAATTTTAAGTATTTGGCTGCATGTGGTGACTGAGCTAATAAACAGCAGATAATGCAACATTTTTGGGTGGAAAAGTGGAGCTGAATCAGGATGAGTGAAATAGTTTGCTCTCTACCTCTTCATCTCTGGTTGTGTCACACAACCTGACAGCTGGGCCTGCTCTGAGAAAATGAGCTATGAGAAAATGCACTCTTTACAACAACAGGGAGAGCCAGAGGCAGCTTCAGGACTTCTTCTTTATCAAGGAGACGCCTGCAGGCAGGGCATAACAAATGGCTGATCAGACAGGAGAGCTGTGCAATTTCATGCTTGTACATTAAGCGTTCGTCTTTGTGCTACTCATATTCAAATCTGCAGTTCAAAAAGCATAGCTGTCACACAACACAGCAACTGTTTTATAATGCCTGTGTAGATTCATAGTGACTAAGATGAAGTCATTTCGGAGGCGTTTTGGTATAAGTTTTTTTGCAACATTTACAAGCATTTCCCAGATTTGTGCTAGCTTACAGAAACTGGGCATACAGAAAAAAAAACAAACAAAAAAAAAACATTTTCCTATGTTGCTTTTATTGTTTTTGAAACAATCATGTGGCCTTGTTGGCAATCCCTATTCAAAGTGGGATGGAGAGCTTTTCAGAATATGGAGAAAACATTTTTGGGTTCCTTGGCAGGCATCTCTTATTTGTGTCTTTTTGGGTCACCACAAACAGGGCCAGGTTGTAACCATTAAATATCACACCAGCCTTAACAGAATATCAGGAGTTTTATTTAGCTTTTGCTAGATACAATATAGCAGTGAAATAAAAAGAAATCATACAAGATTTTGGATACCACTGCCTGTTATTTCTTTAGCTCAGGCAAGAAGTTTATGCAAAATATAAACTTCAGTAGAACATGACATCATTTTCTTTGTTAATGACTTAAGACATTCTCTGAGACACTATCCTATTTGAATAGGTGGACTTTTCCACCATTATTTCATAGATGTTGTCCAAAGAAAAAAAGAAATGCACAGTTTGGATTTGGAAACACTTGTAATCAGATATGTTCATATTTTGAAAGGTTCAACTGTAAAACTAAATAAATTAATTAAAACTTTAATACAAATTAATAAATAAACTCAGCAACACAGCTTCTGCTCTCTTAGTTATAGTCGGCTATGCCACGCTACCCCCTCTTTTGCTGGGACTGGTTCATAGAAGGAAATATAAATCTGAATAAACAAATTAAAAGTATGCCTAAAATTGTGTTCAGCGTGAACAAAAACTTTATTGGCCACCTTGGTTAAAACGGATCAGAGGCTGCGTGCCAGTAAACCATTATTATTATTATTATTATTATAACTATACGTAATGAGTTGTTAGCGGTGTGACAAAAGTGTTTTTTCTTCTTCCTCCTGTTGGGAGGAGTGTGACTGGGAGAGAAAGGGAGGGAGACGCAGCGGGTGAAGTGAGGGGGGAGGCGCACTGTTTGGAACTGTTTCTCTGAGAAGCGGCGGATCTCTTACTCCAACTTTTTTTTTTTTAATAGAAATGCCTGTTGCGCTACTTTAAGGATTTCACTAACTTTTTAAAAACTTTTAGCCAGACCATTCTGTTCTCTTCTCCCCCGTCGGCTTTAGGAGAAGAGGGGTTGTTTAGTTCCCAGACACGGATCCGCGCTGTTGGGTTTTCAGCCGAAGTTGGATCAGCGCAGATTCGTCATATTCCATTATTAATCTGAAGTAATAGACTTTTTTTTTCCCCCCATCTTGGAGAATTTGCCAGCATGTCAGAACGCAATTTATTCACCAAACCTCGAACTGTTCCAAGCAATTTTGGAACACTTTACTGGTGCGTCAAGGGCAACTTGTTGTAAAAAAAACAAAAAAAAAAACAGCCTTGGCATCAATCTCCCGTGTTGCTCTGGGTCTCATCTCCCCGCCTGTGGGTTTAGTGTCTGGATTTACACCTTACTGAGTGCGGACACCTTCCCCCTCTAACATGGAGGGCGATCAGGGGCTCGATGCGTCCTCCGAGGAGCCCCAGACAGACACCGCCGCAGCGTCTGATAGTTTCTCCCAACTGTGGACGGACGTCATGGGGATGCTGGTGAGTTTTTAAAGGGGGGGTAATTGGGGTTGACAGGATCACGTACTGACATCAGACTCAACCCGCTGTGACTTTTCACCCCGTTATCCTCGAAGGTAGCACTGATTTGCGCGTCTGCTTATTGTGTTGCGGCGCATGCAAAACAACCACCAGACAAACACGTCCTTACAGGCCCCGGTTTCAAACTCAAGGACCAGCACTCTACTGGTAGTATTATGTCCACGCGGTTCGGTTTGTTGAGTCAAGACTGGCTTGGCGGGTTTGGTGTGCTTTTCGTTGTAGTATGAATGTTATCTCTATTGTAGTTAGAAGTT
The DNA here is from genome assembly GCA_903066815.1 of Brachyrhaphis roseni. NCBI lineage: Eukaryota > Metazoa > Chordata > Actinopteri > Cyprinodontiformes > Poeciliidae > Brachyrhaphis > Brachyrhaphis roseni. The sequence goes on from CAEFZY010005858.1 coordinate 3,386, forward strand.
GTGTTTTTTTTTCTATCTTCTTTGAATCTGGGAATATTTTGCTGTTATTGCACCACAGATTTAGGGTTTCCTTAGGGTTGGGTGTTCTATAGTCACCTGCTCCCAAAATTGAGAATAGCAGAGGTGATAACATCAATATTGTGGCTGTTGATGCTCTTTGTGTTGCCTGTGTAGGACTGCTTTAACATAAAAAAAAGTGTTTGTGTACTTCAAGAGTGTTCATAGTGAGGATTTCCTTCCACAGACATTTTGCGATTCAGAAGCTAAAATGTTAAGACATCACTGATATATTTGATTTTTTTTCAATAGTCTACTTTGACTTTAAAGTCAAAACAAATGTAAGCAGAAATGCTGATTATTACAGGTGTTGTCATTACATAAATATGCTAATTATAAAGTATTTAGTACGCTTTGTAAGCATATGCAATAATATTAGATTTGATCAACTTTAGGATCAAATCTAATTGGCCTTACCAAGCCAATTTGATGATGCATACAAATCAAAACATATTACAATTATAATGATTATTGATGCATTAGTTTGCTTTCATTTTAATAAAGACTTACACAAAAATATTGAAGTAACACCTACCTAATTTAGTAATAGTTCTAAATTATTGATCTTTTACACCTTTTTGTCATTCTGCTCCATAGCTCTACTGGGCACTCAGATATTAAGTAGATATTCAGGTTTGTTAGTTTCATAATCAAAAAAATTCCAAACTGCCAAAGGTGTCTTTTTTTGTTAATGGAGGAAATGTATGGTAGCAATCTTTCAGCCAGTTTACCAGCCGTGCATAGCTTTGTTCAGCTGTGATACTTTCTCTGGGATCTCATCTAAAGGTCTTCTGTTCTTTGTGGTTTTTATACCAGGCCTTTTGAAACCCTTTGTATATCTTGACGCTGATAATCTGTCCAGCTCTTGTATAATCCTCAGTAATGTTAGAATGTCATCATCAATCAGACTGAGCTCCCTTTTTTCATCCTCATTCACAAATCAGATCTTCTGAGGCTCTTCTTGCCGGCACATTTGATCCAATTGATCCACCGACCAAATGTCCTGCAGTCACTTTCCAGCCTGTGAAAAAGCCTGAGGTGATAATTTGGTTTGGTCTGGCACTGAGGATGTGAATGGAGTGGAAATGCTGAATTGCGTGTGTGCTAAAGGTTGAGGGTGACGGGTGGGTGGTGTGTTGTCCTGCCCTTCTGACACTAGGTGGGAGACCTGGCTCCCAGCCGAGCAATTTCTCCAGATTTATTACTCTAGAGGCAAATGGCTCTCAGCCCGGTGCTCATCTTTGTTGTTTTTTCCTCTCCTTGAACTGAAAAACCAAAATTTGCAGAAAGTTTATTTGGTCTTTCAACTGTAGCATCATCAAGTAACAGCTATACTTCAACAGTATACACGTTTTCAACAACTAGACCTGTTTTAGATAATCTAAAGTTAAGTTGTTCTTATTACTCTACTGCATAATTTTGGGCTTAGGTTGTTTTTTTTTTTGGTAGAATTCAAGAGCTTGAAGTGCAAATGTGCTAAGAAAGTGTAAACGTATGACGACATATTTGAGCTAAAAATAATAATCAAATGAAAACGTCCACAAATAATTTTGTGACTTAAAAGTCCAATGCTTTCAGGGCCATCACAAGTTCGTATTAAATGTAGTAAAAGTTGCAGGAGTGAATACTGTACACTTTTGTTTGTTAACCTGTTCTTTTAATGTTTAAATGGCTCCTCATCTTTTTGGCTCTTCACCCATTTTATTTATTTTGTCTCCTGGGCTGTACCATGGTTCTTGCGGTATTGGATATCAGTTTATTTTTCTTGGTGGAAACGTATAATTAGAAATGATAGCAACATTTTGAGATGTTGTCCTCCTGATCAAGTCAATCAATCAGGTTTATTTGTATCGCACATTGCAGTAAGACAGCAGTTCAAAGTGCTCTACATTGTGAAAATATAAAAATATCATAAACACATCATATATTCAATAGTTGTGAAAACCAAAAACAAGACCAATAAGACATTACATTTTGTCAAGTGCCATTGTTAAAATCATGACTGTACATGAAATATGTTGGTTAATGTTCCATTTATTATAGTTCAAAAGTAACTGTAAACAGGTGGGTGTTTAATCTTCCTTTTAAGGAACTCTGTGTTTTTGCTGAGCTGTTTTCAACATTCATGGTAATTGGCACTCCATCCTACCCAAGAAACTCTGTTATAAAAGAGCAAAACTCCAAAGATGAAGGGGCATAGCAAACAGCAAGCATTTGCATCCACATAATGGAGACTCGCATGTTATTATTAATTAGCACTACAACAATCATACTGTGCCACTGAGTTTTATGCACAGGGCAAATAAAATTCAGGATTAGGTTGCATTTTTCAAGGCCCTTTTTTTTTTTAAGAGAAATGTGACGTTTAACAGCCATCCTAAGACTTACTATGCTATTTCTTCATTTACAACAATGTGCATTTCAACAATGCATCATTTGCTTCATAGCATTTTGTTGTATTTTCCTGTAGAAAGGGCAGTTGATTACATAAAGGTGAGGTCTTAAGTAAATTGACCTTTATTATACACTGTATCATAAGAACTTGCTCTCACTCCTATCTTTAAGCACATTGTAAGACCCTGAGAAAGGTAAATACCATATCTATGGTACAATTAAATACATGTGCTATATATAACCAGCGCTCTATGACTTTCAATAGCTTTTGTTTTTCTGGAGGTCCCGACAAAGGAATGGCCTTTAAATTTGGGTTTATCCAACCCTGCCTGTTGGATTGAAATCATCGTAGCAAGTCTGGTCTTGTCCCTCTGCGCATGAAACCTTATCTTTACAGACAGTTATCTAACTTTGTTCAGTATGTTCACTATTTGGTCTGAACACACAATAAATTTAGGAACTTAATACTGGAATGGCTGTGCAGACACAGCATTAAAGTACCCTGTAATCCACCCAATAAAATCACTATTTGCATGTTTAAGGGACTTTTTCATCTTGTTTGGACTGTAAATCCAAGAATGTCAGCCTGTGTATGTTTCCGAGGGCCCCCTGTCAGTAATGTGTGTTTAATAAGAATAGCTAAGAGAGGCAGATTTTTGTGGTGGTAGGTGGAGTTAATACTCTTCAAACTAATTAAGATTCTGAAGCAGATTAGGGCGCAGAGGTATGAGCTATAACTTTTAAGTGGTTGAGACCGACAGTACAGACCTCTCGATGAAACTTATTTTTAAATTCAATTAAGTTAGACTCAGTATGCACCTAAGGCCTATTTGTGGTGACATCTGTATTCCTGTCTTTCCTTTTAAACCCTTTTGGCAAACCAATCTTACATATGGGCCATTCATGTGTTTGTTAGATCTGTTTTATTTCTTAATGAAGCTATAAATACAAAAAATGACTTTCAGTTTACATACCTGGGCAACTGACAGTGACTTAGTACTCCCCCACTAGATAATTATCTTGATTTTGCTGGAAAAGCTGTCTCGAGCTGAAACCTTGTGGAAGTGTTTTACTTGTCTGCAGAGAATTTGTGTCTTCCTGAAAAGTGTCTTGTGGTGTTTAACGCAGTGTGGGAGGAGGAAGTGTGTCCATTTGAAGTCTGCTGATTATGTAAGACAGAGTTGCGTCTGTAAATGTGGGGCTCTACTTTTCATGGTCTGAAAGTTTCTGATTTTATTATGTTAGTCTAATAAGCCCATGATCATATGGTACCTTAAACAAGAGATCATATTGAAAAATGGTCTCTTGTCCAAAATCCTTAGTTCTGTTATTTTGTCTCCTTTCTAGAAATGTTCCAACATGGTCTCGTTTACAACCTGATCCTTTATTCCTCATTTTAACTTTACACTGCCATGTCCAGGCTCATTTAGGTCAGACAGAGATCTGTTAAGTTTCCTCTTCTGGGATGGCACTGCTCTGTTTAGCTAAAGCGGATATCCTAAGGAAGTTCTCTGAAAGACTGAGCTTTGGCCTATGGCATTACCTTCCTCAACTTTCTTCCATGTTTGGTTCCCAAGACCAATGCTGAAGCCCCATGTCAGCAATCATCTGGCTCCTGATTGTTTCCAATTCTCCAACCGAGCACCGTTAGTCAGACCTTAAAACATGACACATGAACATGTCATTTATCCTTATCTATTGTCTGGTTTGCCCAGTCTACGCCTCTCGGCTTCATAGTGTTTGTTGGCACATCTCCGCTCTGTGATTACGGTATTTTTATAAGTTTTGATAATGTCTGAAAATGTTTGCAAATATTTTTTGTTTTGTGGCTTTCTGTGTAAGGCAAGTGTTTGCTGCTCATCCTAAATAGAGATAATATCTCAATTGTAGTAATAATCAGGGTCTGTTTTAAAACCGGCTCTCCCTGTCCTGATGTTGTGCTGTAGGTGAAAATGTTCAATGCCCATTCTGTGACCTTATGGACCATGTCTTTGTTGTAAATTATTCTCATTGTTCTGAAGTTTGAGTTCAAGTTTTCATGAAGCTACCCCTTGGATAATAGTCAAACCTCGCACACTTCCCAGTGTGTAACAGTCTCTAACATGGGAAGAACAATTTAGGTAGAAGTTATGTTTGTAGCATTTTATAATGTTTCTTCAGGGTTAATACATGCATTTTGAATGAAATGTTTTCCAATACAATGTAAAAAAGCAAACAAAAATAAAAACATGATAAAAATATGAGGTGAGTGCAAATTAACTGTGACATTAGATTCAAAGTAAACCTGAGCTCTCAGTGCCTTCTGGCAATCTGTGGAAAAAGGCTTCAACAGAAATTCAGTATTTCAAATAATCATAGACTCATTTTGGAAATGTTGTCTTCTGGGTTACGGGAACAGTAAAAATGAAAGTGTTACAGTTGTGAGGAAATGTTATTACCAAACTGAACTAATGTGAAACAACAACAACAAAATCACAGTTCTATTGGCAGCCAGCACAAAGTCCTTTCACACAGTGCCAATTCCAGATTGTTATCCAGCATACTTAAAGAAGTCTGTCTCATAGTCAACAAATCTGTTGCATGTAATGTTTCAACAAGATGGCTTCATTTGTGATTTTTTCTTCTGTCACTTTTGAAAAACTTAAGTCAGACTGTAGACTAGAATAATGTGTTGTTTTTCCTTATGATTCTGTTAAAATGTGATTGTGTTAAATCCACTTTGAAAATAAATAAAACACAAGAGTTAAGATTTCTAAGGACTATTTAGCATTCAGTCACACTGGCTGCATTTTCATTGCATATAAGATTTAAACATCTAAAATGCTGAAATATTTTTAGCTATTTTTATTCATATTTTCTTATAAGGGATCTTAAACTTCAAATGTATTTCTGTGATTGACATAGATACTAATTATCTGCAGTAGTCTGAGGCAATATTTAATGAAAGCTGCGTGATGTGTATCACATAGGAATTTATAGCAGCAGTATTGCTACTGCGCAACAATCTTCTGTGAGGCTGATGAGTTGCATGTAGTCTTGAAGCACACCTATAGGTGGATCAAACCTCAGCTGCTCAAAGGGAGTTGCATTTTCATGAAACTCATAACATGAAGCACCCCCACCTCCCCATTACTGTAAATACAAATGAAATCACACACATTCTTGTATGGGTGTTGCTTTCTGTGGAGCTATTGTTGCCTTTGTTCAAGTCATAATGGGGAGTTGGCCTCCCCTTACATCCAGGGTGGAGTAGTTGTTGCGTCAGTTAAAGCAGCATTAGTCATTATTTCAAATATCCATGGGACTAGGCAGGTTTGTAAGTCTGAATATATTATTTCTTAAACAAATTTAGATTATGCTTGATTATTTTAGAGGTTAGTTGTTTAGCCTGAACTTATAATACACAGTCTGTAGAAACTGTGGGAGAGTTTGATATTTTATCCAGGTTTTAGAATTTTTTTTTTTGTTCTTGAACTTAATGTTTAGTTTTTGTCTTACTTTGAAGCTCCCAAATAGTAGAACTCTGTCGTTTTGGAGTTGGTAAAGTTTTAGAAAAGCTTTGATGCCTGTTGTTAAAATAGATTAGCTCCATCTGCGGCTGGTTATTAGCTTGTGGAGCTCTGTAACAAGAGCATGCTTTTTGTCATTGTGAGGAATGGAGTAGAAAGCATGTGTCTGCTGTGTCAGGGAGCACTCCCACAGGGATTCTTGATCATCCCAAACCATATGTCTGGACAAAAGACGACTTCTCAAATGAGGAGGGTGGAACGATATAGAACCTTGCCAGCCTGGGCAACAAAAAAAAAGTGTTTATATCGGAAATGTGTTCATCAAATTGTTAAAGAGCACTTTTTAATTACTTTTTATCCCACTGAGCCGCTTTGTTTACAACTGGGCTGCCTCAGTTTGTTTTGATCTGGTGTGTTTTAAACCCCCTACCTCCATGGGTGTGCATGCCAATGTGCATTTTCCCTGACTAGACCGACATCTCTGAGTGAGGCCTTATGCCCTTGTGTGTAGATGTCTGGGTGTGTGTGTATGTTTGTGTGGCACCTTCGCCTACACTCACAGGGATCCATTCATTTGTGGCCTGGCACCCAGAAAGGGAGTCCAGTTCAGAAAAACAGAGACTGAGGTATACTGTTCGGACTCTGCTCATTGACTCAATGCTAGCTGTCTGCCTGGCACAGATTAGATCAACACTGATGAATATTCAACAGCTGGCCGTCACTGCCAGAATAGCCCATATTTTAACCAAGCCAAGAGACAGTGGATGGCCGTTGATGTCACTTTGGACAAGAGGTTACTTCATGTCCCTGTAATAATCTCTAAGTTAGAGCTACAATTGATTTTGTTTGGTCTGTCAGTTCTGTTGTGACAGATTCCAGGTATGTTTTTTTTTCTTAGGTCTGTGACAAACACATAAAAAAGTGCTATAGATTCCTTAATAGAAACAGTATCTTTGAACCCAAAATGAAATGATGGACTTGACAATGATTCCCACTCATGCAAATCAGCTGATGCTCTTTATCATTTATCTAAGTGTTATCAAACTTAGAAAAAAAAAAAAATCCATCAAAGTACTTGCGCTTGGTTTATGTGCTTACAGACTGAACATTGTGGTAGTTCTTTGGTTTGATGTATTTAATAAGTATTTGCTGATCTCTGTCCCGAGCAAATCAGAGGAAAACTGGGCGATTCAGATTTCTGGTAATTATTTTACCAGACTGCATCTCTACAATCAACCAGAGATCAAAATTGTCTTATTTTCCTTGACTGGCCTTGATTGCTGATCAGCAAGTCAAGTAATGAACTTTGTAAAGTGATTTAAAGTTTATTGATATCTGACTTTAAATTGAACACATCATGCTCCAGATAAACTCCATGCAGAAACACAACAGGCTGATTTGAAAACAGGACAATAATGCAGCAACGCAACAGTGCTACCAACTGTGCCGTCATGCTAGTTAATTGACTGGTGCATCTGTAATATTTAGCTGTCTAATGACTGGAATCCATCAATCTTTGTCCCAGAGCCAAAACATGATACAACAAATTCCAGTCGAATCCTAGCTACTTTAAAACATTGTTTCATGTCACAACCTCTTACAGTTGCACATTGTAATCAGCGAGTGATCTTTTCAGTCGGGCAATGTCGTCACTGTTTTGAATGCTGCTTCCTCCGTCTTTCCCAAACATGCTTTTCCCCCACAAAGGCAGGAACTGTGTGGATCTAAACTACAGCCAGCAGGAAAAATGTGTTTGGTTCAGAGCTAAGTGAATGTCTGAGGAGGTAAAGGGCATCCTTGAAATGAGCCTCAACAAAGACAAAACCTAGGAACAAACCTTGGCTTTGTTCCTAGCCTGAGATCTAGAATGGAGCTAGATAAGAACAAATACATTGTCATAATATTCACCCTCGAGTGTATTTTTAGATGTTTTGGCTTGGAAGTCTCAGTGCTTAGTGTAGAAAAATTATAACAAATCAAAGTGTATTGAGGCTGTTTTTATCCACATGACAAGTAGCATGTAGATCTCAAATACATAAATGTAATCTTAATCTAATGGTCGGACATTTAAATGTACTGCTCATTAAGCTATGCTTTGCATTTAATAATGTAATGACCTGAGTTTGCACTTCGCAGATCTGTTTTTTTTCTTATGGAATTTGGCTTTTGTTTCCTAGGGTGCTTTCGTTCCCATACTAACCCATCCACTTTCTTTTACTCCCTAGGATGGCTCTTTGGGTAACATAGACGACCTTGCCCAGGAATACTCTGAGTACTACAACACCTGCTTCAGTGACGTCAGCGACCGGATGGAAGAGCTGCGCAAGCGCCAAGTCTCCCAAGAGCTGGACATGGTAAGTGTACGTGTATGCTTTAAAACACAAGCATCACAATTTGCATTAAAAACTACCTCACAACTTTTGTGCCTGTTTGCATTCAAATTTGAAATAAGAATCTACAACTACTCAGGATACCAGATACCAGCCAAAAACCTGACAGGGAAAACCAGTAGCTGAAAGAGCATGTCCTCAAGTGTTAGGAAGCCTGCAAAGACTTTGTGTAGAAGTGAATGCAGTAGTGTAACGAAAATCTGTCAGAAAGAGTGAGGGGTTCCTTTTCACAAGGATGTAGGGTAGTGGGGCAACCCATGTGGTTGCCAAGCTGCAAGCTGATGAATGGTGGAATGCTGCTGGTATTGCCGCAGAGGACCAAGATTTGTGCAGCATTAAGACACTGTAGGCCTAAAAAGGAGAGTGTTTAAAGTCTTGTTCCACATGACCTTGCTGCACTATTTTTGGTAAATATTTACATGCAGTATACAAAAAGATACATATTTTGTTCTATTTTGTTTAAGTTAGCTGTAGTGCTGGTCAACTTGAGAGTTAAATATAAATTCCCGGTCAAGACCCTGTTGTTGTTCATTTCTACTTAAATTCTGCTGTTGAATTGACTTAATGAATGACAGAAAAAAAAAAAAGGTGCAATAGGTGAAACAAAATCTCAACTTTTTTTTTTTTTTTTTTGGTCAGGCTAGCATTAGCAATGCACTATAGCTCGCTTTTACAACAAGAAGTTTGGCAATTCGAGACAGTTATAAACCTTTGACACAAAAATTGCAGTATTAAAAAAGCTGACTAAACCTAAGTCTGTGTCATTATTGAAGGTGAAACAAATCACTACATGTTACATCTTTTGGAGAGGCTGGCCTTATGTTTTGTTAACATGTTCAGTAATTTGATAACACTATAATATGAAGTTTTTTGTTCAATTTTGGAGAAAAAGATCAGTGTTTGCAGGTGTAAGAACACCATGCCAAGCTTGAAATATCATTCTGATTTTCAGCAAAGAGAAAGAATATTGGAAATCCTAACTGAAAATGCTTAGTCTAATCTAATTTAATGCCAAACTTTTGGAAAGAAAGATTTTAAGAAATGCTACCTGTGCATGCAATTATTGATTTTAAGAATTGCTGGAAGTAATGTATTTGTGAAGAGTAAATTTAAGTTTAGTTTTCATATATTAATAAAATTCCTTAATTAAAATCATGTTCATGTCTACAATGAGTGAATATACATTTATAACTGGAGCTGTGCCTTTTCCCACCAAGTAAGTAAATTACAAAGTAAGAAGAGTCACCTCTGGGCATGTTTTAGTTACTGAAGGGGTCATGTTGAGTACAGAGCGCTGTGGAGAAAAAAGGAAATAATCAGGGTGGATTTTTCTGCTTAAGAGAAGAAATAAAGCTGACTGGGACTTGAGCCTGAATCCCAGTGCAGAAGAGGGGATGAGGATGTGAACAGAGGAAGAAGAAGGGAGAGGATGAGGGGAATGATGAGCAGGAAGTGGAGAGGAGAGCCTGCAGCTGTCCTGCCACTCTGTGAAGTTTTGGCAGCTGAATATAGAGGAAGAGAAGAAGAAAAAAAATGCGTGACGAAAGAAATATAGGTCAGGCAACACCTTACTCTGAGCTCTCAACTGTGCAGGATTTGCCCACACGGTATAGACTGAACTTTGCTTGTTGGTTTGTTGTATTAATTTACTAAATTAGGTTTGGGAAACCGTCATGTCTGGAGCATTTTTTTCTCCACATAGATTGTAACCCAGTAGTAGAGAGAGACTTTAGTATGTTTAACATTATAGTTTGAAGGAATTGAGAAAGTAACCTAGAAAGAGGGAGAACATGTAGGACTTTGTTGACCTGAGTAACATATTAGACAATGTATGGTGTGAGCTGACAATCATAGACTTAAAGGATATTTTTTTTATTTTATGTACTTTTCCATATTAAGTTTTTGTATTTTCATTTATCTTATTATTTTTCATTTAATATTATTGTTTCTATCTCTTGCATCCCTTATCGATCATATTGGATGGTAAAGGTTTACATGAATTCATAATTTAGATTAACAAAAAAATTATTTGCTGATGATACAAAAAGAAAATCCCGTTAGAAACCCCCTATGTCTGCAGTTTAGCTGCGCTAACACCAAAAGAGAGAAGAAGTCTTCTCTTTTCACAAGTTTCTGTTCTTTAAACTGACCCTAACTCTCGATTTGGAAAGAGTACTGTTTCCATGTGGACCATTTTGGTTTCTGTTTGAACTTCTTTGTGTCTTTTTTTTAAAGAAAAGCAATCTTTTATGTTTATTATCACTCCCTGACTGGCACCACAGCTAGCAAAGTGTTTGACTTTCTCTGTTGCAGTAAAGAATGGGGGCTCTCTGTGTATTAAAAGCTGATGATGGAGGCTTTTTCTGAGATGACTATCATGCAGCAACTTCCTGCTTTCTCTGCACGCTGTTGTTCCTATACATCTCTGTGTTAGTTTTGTACTGGTGAGACATAAGCAGTTAAGTAAACATCCCCTGTAGATGGAACAGCTCTGCTGCTCAAAGTTTCCCACCCCATTTGGGTGGATCTCTCTGGCATTCAAATTTGATTATGCTGGAGAATTATTACTTTAAATGACAGGACATGCTGGAAGAGAGGAAAATGTTTCATGTTTTAAAGAATGGATTAATGAGTAAGGTTATTATCTTGAGATTAATATGCAAATTGAAATTTGGGTTGTTTTCCAAATGCAATGCCTTGCAAAAGATCTTTTCCATATATTGTCATGTCACAACAGAAATCTTTAACCTGTTTTATAATGCTATTTGTAGCTGACAACTAACATTGTAAACACTGAGAATAGCATTTACCTAGCTCCATTGTATTAGGTGTAATTTTTGGTGCAGCGGACATGTCCCCCCTCCTCTTCCAACACGACTGTGCTTTAGATCTCCACACAAGGTCAATAAATACATGGACTAGTGAGCTTGGATTGGCCTGCACAGAGTGCTGAACTAAAACTGATGCAGAACTTTTGGGATGAATCAGAGTGATGATTGAAAAGACTTTTTGTCCAACATCAGTGTCTACCCTCAAATTTTCTTTTGGTAGAATTTTTCATTTCTTTGAATATGTTCCTTGTGGGAATCCTTCCCAGGAGAAATTAAGCTGTTAGAGCTTCAAAGAGTGGGCTAACGTCATATTAAATATTCTTGAATTAAGAATGGGATGCAATTCTAATTCCTACTGAGGGTGAAAAAGTGTCAAAGCTGTGAGTTAGCTCAGAAGTTCACTTTGATGGGGATGGGTTGAATGTGTAGAACCTTGAGCTTGAAACAACCTCAACCCCAAGTGATGGAACAGATGAAGTGCATCACAAATAAATCAGGGTGAGTCACTTAGGAAGTTTGTGGTGATTAAGCACATCTTCTAAAATGTTTTCACATGCAATGTAATTATATATTGCAACAGTTTCTGCTAAGGCAATTTACAGTTTGTGGGTAGTTAAGAAGCCAGTAAGATTAATTCCTTTGATGCCTTTGCCACAATCCTGTGGTTGTTAACTTTGTTATGGAAACGTTTAACGTAAAACTCACCCTAAAAAAGGCTCTTTAATTGTAGCAGGATATCGGTAGCTCGGGGTCAGGATTCAAGCCCTGACCTGTTTTATTTTGCTTAGAGGCAAAGAAGGATGTGGTGAATGTGCTAATTACCTGATGGTTTCTTTTGCCCAACTGGGTCAGATCACCTGAGTTTAAAATCTACATTGTATAAAATGTTTGGTCTCCTGCTTATTTGTCCTCACTACCTGCTTTATGTCCTGAAATATAGAGAGCCGACATGCTCAGGCAGCTGCCTTTGTGGTTGGAAGATTGATTCCAAAAGAGGCTGGCAGCCCTCCTTTTGTTGGCATAACCCTTGTGGAAAGCATGTGGTGTATTTGCAATTTTACTACATGATTTATTTGTCAGCATTGGACTACTTGACTATCATTGGAATTTGTAATAACTGTGGTATTAGTCTTGAACTGCCAAAACAATGACGATTGTTGAGTCTTAGGGAACTAGTCCCTTGAAAGGAAGACTTTGTTGTTTGATTCACTTTTACACTAGGACTAAGCTGAAAAAGCAGGCTATGTACTATGGTATGAACATGCATATCCTGATCTTGTACATAAGACTTGAACAACAATGCATGTTTTAGCATTATGTCATTTGTGAGTGTAAACTCTCAGGATTAATCGCCCCAAATGAACTGGTTGTGCAGGCATGCAGCATGCTGTACTGGTTCCACGGCTAACGGCTGGCCTCCCACTTTCCTTTCAGTGCCTGTCTTTCCACATTCACATGTCATACCTTGAAGCTTCTCACTCGCCCACCCAGATTCAGCCGGCCATGCCAGCTGGAGTGCCTACGCTAAACAACCTCTCTCTACTTTTGCAGCATATCCACCTACTTGTGCTGGCTGCGAGTTCTCATAATAAACTGAATAAGCCGGAATAAACTGTCATCTGTCTTGTCCCTCTCCATTTTCTGCTCCTGTTGTACTAAAATTGTTCAAAACGAAGGTAAAAGGCTGTATGTTTATTGGAATAACAGACACTTTTCATAAGTAGTTTTCAGTGAATGCATCTGCTATGTTAAGCTTCCTGCCCACTGACATCGTGATCCTCATTAGTCAAAGCTCTTTTGCTTCTTTTTTTTTTTCTGACTTAGCTTTGTCATGCTTTAACAGTTAGACATGCAATGCATTTCCCTCAGAGATGTGTGTCCATACACACAAAATAATATCTGGGCAAATAATAAGGCCATCTGGTGGGAAAACACATGCACACTTAACACATGTGTGTCAGGTTTGGGTAAATAGGGTAGCATCACAAGATGATGCTGGTAAGTTCGTGCAAAGGATAGCTTTCTCCCTCAGGGAGGGCATTTGTGAGATCTAAGCTTTGCACCCATATAGACAGCTGTTAACAGTGTATTGATCTGATGTTCTGGGCCAAATATTTCATGCTTATCCATTTGTAAAACACATACAGTGAATTGTAAAAAAAAAAAAAAAGTCCATACCTTGAATTTTACAACACATTATAACCTCATATTACAATCAAATTTATTGAGTTTTTATGATAGACCAACACAGACTTGGCATAATTAGAAAATGGAAATAAGGTGATATATTTTTACTGTTTACTGTTTTGGGTCTGAAACATTTGCATGTGTAGGTACTCCTCGGTCTGTGTTTACGTCTATCTTGGCGTGGTGTTAAGATTTGGGTCTCTGTCTACCTCCATGTCGCTGTCCAGCCCTCCTGCCCCTCTACCCCCATCTTGTTGGCAGAGACATGCATATCTACCATGTTGCTACAAGCCGGATAACCCATCAAAGAGGATCTGATAGCAAAACCAGCCTGCCGCTACCTTTGTGAAAGTGTTCCTGAATGTGCATGTGTGCCTTGTTTAATGCCTCTCCTCTCCCTCTTAATGTGGCTTTTTTTTTTTTAAGTACACAATGTTTTGCACAGTGCTTTTGTTTAAACAGGAACACCAATGCTGTGCTTGTTTAAGGGATGGATGTGGTTTTTCTTTGTCTCCAGTAATCTTTTCCTTCAATAGAAAGGTAAACAGCACTGTCCCAGATTTGCCTGGGAAGTTAATTAGGAAGTTTTTAAGACCTTAGAAAGGTACCTGCTCTTTAAATTATGGAAATCCTTACATTCCCTGGATGCACAGTCTGTCTGAAGGCTCTTCCGACTTAAAATGATTTACCTCGCAAACAAACATCCAGATACATTTCCTTGACCAGAGTAACAGACATTTGGACATATGGTTTTTATGACTTGTGGAAGCGAAGTCTTTCTGCTATGTTGTCTCACTAACATCTTTACAGTCTGTCTTCAGCTGATTATTGTTGTATTAAGTGAGGGGTTGTGGCTAATTTGAAGCTTTTTGCCAGTTCAGCTTTTCAGGGTCACTGCTCATTTGACTTGTATAATTGAAGCACTTAAGGAGCTCGTGAGGAGGTTATGTCACGTCTGACTGAGTTACTCACACTTAAAAGCTGATGGTGTGGAAAGATTGCACTTCCCTGCGTAAAGCCAAAGGAAGTATGAGAAACTCATTCTACATTCAGTTTCCTGTCACTATTGTCTTAAAATCATATATACATGCAGATAGAGAGTGATGAACATTTCACAAAAGAAAAGAAAAAGCAACTCATTTCCTATTCCTGCTCTCGGCTTGGGGAATTTTAGATTCTATTAGTCTTGGTGGCAGCAGGATAAAGTTTGGATAGATAGGATTTCAAAAGCCAAGCACAAAACTTCCTACTGACCTAACCTGCTTGGCTGATCATAACTCTGTTTCTTAAGCAAACTGTTTTCATGGTAAGATAGCACATTAAATTACCATATGGATAGACAAGAATGGATTACTGCAATCTTTGTGCAAGATTAGAAAATCCACAACAACTTTGGTTTTGACCTAAATAAATTTTTCTCATGTTATATAAATCCCCAAATCTTGCAATGCAGACAAACGTGTAAAAGTTTACGAACAATACTTGATTTTTTGAGGCATGTTAGACCTCCAGTTTTTTTTTTCTGCCTTTCTGGTATTTTCTTAAATGTCAAACAGTAAGAGGAAGCAAGAAATCATCTGGGGTTGCGGTTTCTCTCTCTGTAAGGATCTCATGAAACTCAACCATGGTAGTGGTATTGATGCTTCCGTAAATGTGTCTTAAATTAAATATTAACAAAACACTTTTCTCAAAAGTTCTCCTTCAATGTGAGTTTAAAATTTTATTCTGCTGTGCTCGTATATAAAAAACATCTCCCACATCTGAATTAAAAAGTTTTTGGGAATGTTCTGTCTTTCTTGGTTGCATCTTCTGACAGTCCATCAGGAACGGTTTGGGTATTTTTAATTTTGTGTTCATTTTGCCTCAGTCATTCAAACTCTCAGGCTATAATTTTTTTTGTGTGTGTGTGTTGGAAGTAGAAATGTTATAGCTGATTTATTTAGAACAGCAAATCTAAATTCATTCTAATGCTAAGACAGTATAACATACAGGTTATTACAAAAATGTTATTACATAGACTGAAGCAAAAATGTAGACTAAAACGTTACTAAGAAATGTAAAATGTTTTAATTGACCAGAGTAGTATGTTTTTGCTTTGGTCATTAAGTAGTACCAGGGGCTTAAAAAAACCTGGCATTTGTAATTCAATCAGTAGCCTGCAGTTGGCTGCTTGACAGACATGCCACCCATTGCTTGCCAACTGAAAATATATATAGCAACTGGTGGGGGAGGGTCAGGGTTGTCCATACAAAACATTTTTATATTGGGGAAGAAGATCTGGACCATTCAAATGTTTTCGGAAGCTGTCTGTGCAGTCAGTTTGTGCTTTTAGTAAATTTTGTTTTCTCTGACACTTTTTTGTATTTTGAGACTGTTACTTTTGTTACTTTTTTAAACCTTGTTTAACTTGGTGCCAGTAACTAAAAGACAAAACATTGTCTGTTTTAGTATTAAAATAATACTTTGGAATCAATAACGTGAAAGATTATGTCATACATTTTTCCCGCTGCGCTGAGCCAGATAACCCCTGTCAAAGACAGCTGTTGACCTGACCAACCTTTTATTCCCTAGTCTGTTGCAAGCTTTGAAAGGCCTTTAACTACCCGTAAACTAATTGCTGACCTCAGGAGTGTCACTGTAGCTTAAACAACCCCAGCTAAAGAGTCTGTAACCACATTGAGTCATATTTTTTTCCTTTGTAATAGCTCAGAAGCACTAAAAATACAAACTAACTTTCAAAATGACTTATAATATAATGTAAACTTTATTTAAATGATATATGACAAACCCAGTTGGCCCTTGTTTTTTAGTCAAGGGAAGTGCACTTTAATGGGACAGTACAATGGAGTTAGCAGAGCCAGTTTTGTTTTGTAATTAAAAGCCAGGACTTTACCAGGCAGCACCACCACTTACTACCAGCAAGAGACATTCATTAACATTTAAACAGAGCTCTGCAGGTTTATCTACCTGGAGCAAGTCTTGACTCCACTTGTTATCTATTATTTGTGTACACACACATGCTTGTCTTTATTTTTACTGATATACAGGTATGTCCTGATCATGCCAAGAATATTCCCCATAAACATCTTTCCCTCAAGGAATACGTAAACATGCAACTGTTAGTTAAACTGCATAAACGTGTTCAGTTATATATATAGTTTTTAATTTCTTTTTTTGTTTTGTTTTTCAGGAAAAGCAAGACCCAAGCAGCACATCTCTCCAGCTGCGCAATGAGATCCAGGTAGGCAATGAGGCTTTAAATGAAGTATGGAAGTAGTATTTGCCACCATACAGATTTCTCCAGTCTTTGTATGTTTTTGTTGATCTTAAGTATGTTGGGTCACCAAACAAATGTTACTTTTTGCCCACTCTTCTTTTATGATGATGACGATTATTATTATTTATTTTTAAATTAAGCAACAGTGAAGGCTTTTTAAGCATGAATAGCCTATTTAATGTTATGTGGTGACATTTCTGTGGTATTTGAGTCTGAAAATTGACTGAACTTTTTGAAAACATTCATTTGTTTTTAGCCATTTAAAGGTGGACTTGCTGCTTTTTTCTGAACATTATTTTGGAGAACCTAAGTGTCTATGAGGTTAAGCTCGAAAGGTTTTCAGCAAACTTTCTTCTCCAGGATTCTTTTGGCTAGAGCTGAATTCTTGTTTTTCCCAATTACAGCAACTTATTCTTCTCTTTTAGCAGCAATGTCTTATAACCTACTTTGTTTTTTGTGCCTACTTCATGTAGCCAGACAGTTTTTAAAGAGGCAGAACTTGATTCTACATGTCTACCTGTAGTCGGCCCCAGGTGTGTCATGTGGAATATAACTAAAATGTTGTAACTCACAGTGAATTCATGTTTAAGCAAATGGTGGACAGTTACTTTTATAAAGAATATCCTTTGAAAACTACATTTTGTGTTAAGTGAGGTTAACTTTGCTTAATTTTAATGTGACAAAATAAAAAACTAAAGCAAGAGAAATATGTTATAAAGTTTATGAAAGTAACACTTGTCTCTGTTTTCCTCAGGAATCTCTTGGCTTCAGCAGTGAGATGTCCACTCCTGAAACAGACAGAAAGTATGTTTCATTTTTTTTGTCCTACTTTATCACTCTAACACGTGTCCGCGGTCAGTGTTGAAATCCAGAAATGTGCGCCTGTTGCATGTCCAAACAGTGCAGAGTGTGTCTGGATCCTATAAACCCGCTGCATGCTTGCACACACAAAAAACCATGAATCACACTCACTTTCTACAGGCCACAGCTCACATGAAGGTAAGCAAACAGAAACACACGGGTCTCCTGAGACAGCATGTGAATGACAGATACCTTGTAAGCGAGCGTTGAGAAAAGGTAGCCATACATGTCCTTGGAGAATACATGTTGTCTCTTCCACCAGAAGGGACATCTTGTCATTGAATCCGCAGTGTTGCATGTAGCTGATATAATAAGTTTATTTTCACAGCATGCAATCTGTCCAAATAAACTGGCTAAAATCTGGATGTCATAATTAAATCCAGTTTAAATTTTGCCCTTCTTTAGCCCCCCCAACACAGTCCAAAGTTGATCTGCATAGAAATATATATTTGCCAATTTCTGGTGCTACAATTGGCAGCAAAAAACCCTTTCCAAATTTGGCAACATTTACTTGCAGCTGCCAGAGTACAGCCAATTGTGCTGGAATCTGAACAGCCACGATTCAGCTTGCTGTCTGAGCACACATTAAAAATGTTAAAGTAGAATTTCTTAACTGGGTGACACTATCTAGCCTTCCTCACACAGACTTCTCAGTTCTGATGCAGCTAGTCATCTGAGTCCCTCGGCCATGTCCCCACAGAGTATCAAGGAAACCGACAGCCTGCTTCCTCAGGCTGACCCGCGCAGTTCAGCAGCCATTCTCTGCCCTCTGTACCTTTCCTTCCTGGCTTTGTGTCCTGCGGGGGGAAGAACAGGGGAGACAGAGATGGTGATGGTTGAAAGATTGCAGCAAAAGGAACATAGGACGAAAGAGCAGGATGGAATAGGGCGTGGGTGCGGTTCTCTTTCAAAGGTTCTTGTACCACAAAAGTTAGTGTTTGCATCTTTTACATTACATTTCTCCACTATATCCTCACATGAAGTTAGGGGTAAAATGTGTTTTGGTTGTTTAAAGAAATGAACCGTCAATTTTTGGCTTGCATAATGATTTGTATTAGTTGAATTTTGTAGCCTTTTTTTCACGTTAATTTATTTAATTTTTTTGTCATTCGTTTGTATACAGACCTTTTCCGATATCCCTAAATAAAATCAAGTTACCTTCAAAAGTCACTAAATTAATAAATAAAGCCTACCTAACCTCAGTATGGATAAAGCTTTTCTCTAGTAAACATCTAAAAGAAACCTCAGAAAACATTAGTGAACAAACATAAGGAATACGAAAACAAAATTTTTTAAAACATTTTCCAAAGGAAAATCAGAAGCTGCCAGGAGACTGAAAAGTGTAGTGGTGCGAGTGTCATGCTGTGGGGAATCTTTTTCCAGCAGAGACTGAGGAACTTCTTAGAGTTGGTTTCACAATGAATAGAGCTACTTTTACAGTCTGCTCAAACCTCACAGATTGCATCAGGGCCTTTTTTTCTCAAAACCAAACACTATGAAGTCATCTTTTTTTTTCTTTTCATTTCCCTTTGTACTTGTTTCTGATCGTCACCCAAGTGTGACCTACCCTCTTCATGCTCATGTGATGACCACGTGCAGCAGAGGAAGTTCATAGCACAGACATGATCTCTTTTTCCCATGGTTGTATATGTTACACAGCCATATGCCGAGGATGATGGGAACCAGATGCCAAAGTTTGAATGACATTCTCTGCTGTTCAGTGAGATCCTAACTGAGCCACTTACTTTTTGCACTTTTCACTCTGGCTCGCCCCCCCCCCATGTTTTTCATGCTTCTCACGGATCTCCTTGGATCCCATTCTTTATCAGGAAGATCCAGACTTTGGCAGACCTGTATTCTTCAGGGAGGCTCTTATCAGTAGGCTTTGCATTCATTTACACCCATTCTTCTGGTAGCCTGCTTGCAAAAACCCAGACTCTGTTCCAGGTGTTAAAAGTTGAACATAAAAACTTTATAATACCTTCATGTAATTAAAGTTTTTCATGCTTCAGGACAGAATCTCTCACACCAGTGCCCTCAAAATCCTCTTCTCTTGCATCTATCCTCCCCTACAATCCTCGCTCTGCTTTATCTCCCCCACCTTTCTTGTCTCTCTGTTACGCTGCCCATTGTCCACTTTCCATTGTGCACGAATGGATTTCAGGTAGAATGATTTATCATGTGCAGTCGAATGGATAGACAGATTCCTTATACTGCCACAAAAGGCATTCCTGCACGCTGACACACAGCTCCCCCACATCATCACCCCTCAGCAGGACAGCTGAAGATTACTCAGACTCCATCCAGTGGCTGTGCCACCCATACGTTTCTGAGTCTCTCTGCCTGACTGTTGGCAGGAGCCGGGCACAATACCCGGTTATGCTTGGTATGCAAGCAAGTGTCGATGAAAGAGTGAAATGAGAAGGTTGCAGGGTTCAAGTTGCCCGACTTCCTGTTTTAGAATACGATTGATTGGCTGGTATTGTTACAAAGAGGAGGCAGCTGGCTTATCAGAGGTTAACAGAATAAGCAAATGGATCTTGATGAAAGTCTACATGTTGTCAAGTTTGACTGGATGCGAGCGGTACTTTCAGGAACAATTTCCAACTGCAAGATCGATTTATGCAAAAATCTGAAGGATTTGTAAGCTGTGGCACATGGAAAATGCTTTCCTGACAGTAGTACCATGCTGGCAAGCTTAAGCACCTTGTCAGCATATTTATAACTTCTGGCTGTTTTGCAGAGTTAATTGACTTGTTTTGCTCAGTGCAAAGTGTAAGTGTGGGAGGAAAGTGTTGTCAAAATGTTATTTTCTAAACTCTGGATGTTTTATTTACAGCTTTTTGTGCTTTCCTAACATGTAAGCCTCTGGTCTTTCGTTTGTGTGATCTCTGAAATTTCTGGCCCCTGAAGCTCATCCTAAAGTTCATTCTGTTTGACACAGCTACCATCACTCTGCTGCCGTTTATTGTTACCACCATGTATTGTTCCTATGAGAACACAAGTATAGACTTTGTAGTCAGACAAAAGCATCAGCTATTTCTTTGGATAAAAATAACTGCAATGTCTGTACCAGAAAATGTATTTTGTACTTACCATGCATCAATTTAAAAACTATATAATACAAAATGGAGATTGGCTTAAATGAAATGTAAATGTGTGGATGCAAATTGGCAATTGACCAAGAGTTGTTACTTTTCACTTTATAGGAAAACTATTTTGATACAAAATATTATCCTTCACTACCATAAAGCTAAACCATCATGCTAGCAATGCTAAAAATGTCATGTCAAGGAACAATCAACTAACAACATTACATATTGAGGACTTATTTTGCTGCTATAGTTTTCCCATTCCAAACAGTGAAATTGGGCAACACACCAGAAACGTTCTATTATGTATTGTTAACTATCTGAGGTAATGTTGTCAGGATAAAATGTTTTCATGAGAAAATGAGAAATTTCTCCCTAAGACGTAAAACTGTGTCAATCTTGACAATAAAAATGGCCAATTCAGGACGATGAGAAAAGAGATCAAAAGTAAAAAATGCACACACAGTCATTCTCTGATTCCATAGACAATAGTTTAGCTAAATCTAACCTCTCCTAGTCATTAGACTATAAAAGGAGACATTTTCTGTCTGCCCTGCAAAGCTCAAGCCAAAGTTCAGGAATATTTTATACATTATCTTAATTATGTCCCTGTGCTTTGTGGTTGAGATATTAATACTGAATCTACAGAGATGAACTGAAACTGAAAACCATGGCAAAGATTTAAGGTTAAACCAATTAAGGTACAGAGCGGCACAATGCCTGAGCTGCCTGAACTTCAACTGAAAACATCCAAGGACTTTAAAAGCCCGTCAGTGTGTGTATGTGTACCAAGTGAGGGTTAATTTATAGAGGGTGTGTTTGGTGGGGGGGCTGCAATGCTGTCACAGAAAAGCTTCTATTGAGTGAGGTCCATTAGCATTAGCTTTGGCTCTGGCCTAAGCAAGGGGGAGGGTGGTGGTTGAGCAGAGGGGTGAACCTTACAAGCCTCCATTCAATTAGCATCTCATTATGTTTCCATGGTAGCCAAGGTTTAAGCGGCACTGAGATTTCCCACTGCACCATGAGAAGAGTGCCGTGTTTGAACAAACGTGTTCCTGTGCACACACACACACGGACATTTAGTTACATTGCAGAGGGGGAAATAAGCTCTTCATGCAGCTTTGATCTTGTTGCACATTTTCACATCGCTTTAGTGTCTGGCTCTGCACGTGCTGGTAGCCAAAGTCATGAAATGTGCCCTCAAGTAAACAAACCAAACAGACAAGAGAAATACACAGTGTAAATTTGCAGTTCTTTTTTTCTCTGTAGATTCTTTACTCAGACAGGTCACATTATAATCATTCAACATTAGCCAACTTGACCAGGAAAAAAGAAAGATGTGGTCTATGTTTCTTCAAGCCTTTAAAATTTCTCAGACAATTTGACACAAGTTTTCAACATCTACTTCCAGCTGAAATCTACAAAGCTTGCCCTTTTATGTGAAGTTGACATGGGATTTCTCATCTTTGTCTGAGCAAAGGAGAGTCCACCTAGAGCTGACAGGCAGCTGAGCGGGCTAGAAAATAAGCTTAAACTGCTCTTGCATGACTTTTTGATTGGAAGCTGAATGCAGTTTTAGAAAAAGAAATTAATGTGTTTGTTCCAGTCTATACAGATAATGGGGATATTTTTTCACTCAAAATATTTTCCATGTCTGTCTGTCTTATGCCCTCATTTTCCCTCCCTTTCTTTCTCTCTTTTCCTCCTAAGTGTCTGTTCTGAGGATAGAAGTAGAAACACAAACAGGCTGAGTCTGCCCTGTGGTCTCTGTCCCTCCGCCTCCAGCTTCTGGCCGCTTCTCTTCTTCCAATCTATACTTTTCCTTGTATCTTGCTTGTACAGCTTGTCATCCAGTTTTCTTTTTATTTTGCTGGCCCCTGTCTGTTTTTTTTTTGTTTTTTTTTAGATTTCTAACCATATTCTACTATGCAAATTTGTTTTCCCGTCCTCTTCGCTCTCTCCCTCTCAAGCCTCGGGAGCCTGGTTCACAATCTCTCAAGTATCATTACTGATCCCAAGTGGCAAACAGGCAGAACTGCAGCACCACTTCATCAAAAATGTCCCCCACACTTGTGTGCTTGAATAGGGCTGATGCACTTTTCCACTACTGTTCAAACAGAAGGAGTTATTTGGAAGTAAATGAAGCATTGCACTAGTAATTCCACTGACTTCATTTTTTTTTCTTTTTGTTTTTTTCTGCAGGATGCCTCTGCACAAGTCCAGCTCTGAAGATGGATCTGGAGGTAAGCTAAGATGGAAAATTGAGTTTATCTTCAGATTTGTAAGTGGATCTAGGATCTGAAGGTTAATATAGTCCTTGTCAATTTATTTAAATCTGTACCTGCAAGCCTCTGCTATAAACTGTAACTGACATTTAGAACACATTGATGCTCAGTAAAAGGATTTTGTGCATCAACTAAGGTAATGTTTTCTTCTTCTAGGTAAATGGGACAATAAGAAGAAAAACAAATCTTTTTGGCAGAACTTCCGCAAAGCTCAGCACAAATCGGTGGCCCGACAGTCATCCAAAGGTTGGTGTGGCTCTCGTTTTACACACCTGAGTTGTAGTGATCATACACCTTAAAATGTTCCATAAATATTAGTCTATTTTATATGATAGATCTAAATGGTGCATAATAATGAAATGGATAATGTTAAGTTTTTTTTTTTAAATATTTTTACCAAAAAATAAAATGAAAAAAAAAAAACATTAGTGTTCTTTTTACCTTGATGCTCCCCCAAATACAATCAAATGCAACCAACCCTTGGGAGTCCCCTAATTTGCAAACTGTTAACTCATGTGTAACTTAATTTCGGTCTAAACTTTATTTTATTTAATTTTGTAGTATATTTTTATTCTTGTAAAAAAATGCATTATTTTGGTTAAACATTTTGCAAATAAACCTCTGTCTGATTCTAAATTCAGCTTTTCTGAGAAGACCTGAGGCACTTATAGTAGAACATAAGTAAACAAAAATCATAATGACCAAGGAACACACCAGGCAGGACAGGGATAAACAAAGTTTTGGCTTCTTTAGGTCTCCCAAAAATAAAGCGTGTAAGTGCAAACCAACCATGATGTGGCTGTCCATCTAAACTGATAAGTTGGGGAAGAAGAGCAAGATTTATAGAAGCAAATGAGATGCCTATGGTAACTCTGGAGTTTCTGTAGAGATCAACTGCTCATGCAGGGGAATTTGTTGACGCTTTTAATTATCTCCACAAATCTGGCTTTTATGGAAGAGTGGCAAGAGGAAAGCTTTACGACTTAATGGGAAGATGAATGGAGCTACATTCAGTGCAATCCTGAAAAAAAGAACAGTTTGGGGCTGCAAAAGACTTGACACTGAGCTAGAAAGACCCTGGACAGACATAACTACGGTGGGATGCTTTAGATTAAAACATTGTCATTTGTTAGGATGGACCAGTCAAGGTTCAAACCTAAACTGAGCTTGCAAATCAGATTAGTCCCACACGATCCAATTTGAATATTTTAGCTATTTTGCGAGGAATATGGGCAAGAAAATTCCCAAAATGTGATAGAGGCAAGTACAGCTGCAAACAATTTGAAGCTCTAATTGCAGTGAAAGTTGAGGCACTGGATATCAATCCAAACCATAATTTTCAGATTTATATTTTTTTTTAAAATGGAAAACACCATATCAATTTTCTTTCATTTCACAATTCTGTATCTTTTGTGTTGGTCTGTCACATAAAATCACAATAATATGCAAAGTTTGTGGTTGTGGCATGACAAAATATTGTCAGGTCTCTAAGGCATGAATAAAGTTGCAAAGCATTGTACTCTCTTTTGGTTTCTTCATGTTTGCCCTTTGGTCTGATCAGGAGAAGATATCGGCTACGTGGCCAGCGAGATCACAATGAGCGATGAAGAGCGGATTCAGCTGATGATGATGGTTAAAGAGAAAATGATCACTGTAGAAGAAGCTCTGGCTCGGGTAGGAATCATTTTCCTAATCTCTTTTGTCTACTCCCTCTCTCCTCAACTCCCTCCCCGCTTCAATGACTTAACCAATCTATAAACCAGATTCAAACCACGCATTTCTTCCCTTCCTCCTAAATCCAATTTCCTCCTCCCCTTGTGCTCCAGTCTTACAGTAGCACTGGCTTACTAAAACTCACTCTTACTAACCCAAACAAGGCCCCATATCTAACACTGCATTGTCCATTTTACCCACACATACACAGACAATACACAATCAAACTGATGTGTCCTGAGGTTCAGTATTTGGAGGATGTTTGGGTTTGAGCTGCTGGAGTGTGTGTGGGTGTGTTGTTCAGCTCTTAATGTCAGTGTTGATGGTAATGGTGAAGTAGTAGCTCAGTAGCTCCACCTGTTGGGAAAGATGTTTTGGTGTGTTGTGTTTTTTCTCTACTTGGATATGGTGGACAATCATTTGGCTTTCCTATCTATTTTCTTGTGGCCAGTCAGTTGGTTTTTGTAGGGTTCTTTTTCTATGCTCACTATTCTGCTTCCTACTTCTTTTCTTACATCCTGTTTTTCAAATTGTGATAAGCTGCATTTCTTTGTTGTATATGACTTGAATAGTTGGCCAGAATTAGGAGTTGAATTACACATTTTTACTATCGTTCTACATTTTTTTCTGGTTGTGTTTATTTTTCTATTTGTCAATAATTTAATTTCAACTGCCTTATTCAACATGTCTTTTATCTTAATCTGTACATTTTAAAGCATTTTTTAAATGCTGTTTCATTAACTTTGAAACCATGACATATATTTTACATTTATTCTACCCTGCTGCGGCCTTAGCATGTCACTCAGGCAGAGTGCAGCAGATGTCACGGGTGGACAGCGGGGGAAAAAGAGGCTAAGGGGTTCCCATCAGCCCATGGTTCCTGAAACTACCCAAAGTAAAACTTTGTAAAAGCACACGCAGGGTCAGTGCGACCTTGCCAGACCGTGGGAGGGCTAAATAGAAGTGTTTGGTTACTTCCACCTTTCTTAGCAGTCTGTTTGCAATAATGTTACATGTAAAAGACATGTACTATCAAGCTAAGAAACTACTTGCTATGATCTAAGCCAACTTTTGGCTCCACTCTGATTAGCACATGGCTCAGCTTACTAGGCAGAATTTCTATTTTCATTTCTATTTTTCTGTAAACTAATTGGATTCTGAGCACCATCCTCTGCAGGTAAGATACTGATAACAACTCCAAGGAATCCCCCCAACCCTCCCCTATAATTCATAAGTCCTTAACTGTTCCCTATAAAAAGCCAAAATGACGTCACAACTCTAATCCACAAACTACTCTTTGTGTGTCTAGGCATCAACTTGTTACATAACATATTGAAGTTTACAATCATATTTAAAATATATAAAATGAGATTCTGGTTTCCAGCTCCATGCTGTAGCATTTAGATGTCACTGAATCACTGTGAATGAACGTTGCTGAATCCTGTGTTTCTGTGGTCCGGTAAATTCTAGCCAGACATAGTGTTGCTGGGTGAGAGTGGGTGGTCTGCCCTGTCCCTCTGCCTCTCTAAACTTCTCTTCTCCATGTAGCTGAAGGAGTATGAGCGCAGCAAACAGTCCAGCAGTACTGACACTGCAGAGTGGACTGAAGGATCTGCAGCCAATCTTAACCTGTCCTCAAATTGCAATGTAAGTACACCCCTCCCTGCCTCTCCCAACACCCCATCAAACCCAAATCCCCCACTCTACCTCTCTTAACACTCTCACCTTTAAGGTTTTTTAGTGAAAATTGTGCTGGAAGTGGGAATGTTACTACCTTGGCTTCTCTATCAATCTTTCTCTCTGTATTATTCACAAATAGACTGAATTGCAGTGTGTCTCCCTTTGGGGAAAAAATGTCACATGTGACTTGCTCAAATTCATTTTGCCTCAGCAAACTTGGATTTTCTGAAGTGTTTATTTGTCTCAACTGATTTCTTGATATGGCAGCTCATGTAGATAAAAAAAAACATCCAGTTTGGTAAAAGTACTCGCCCATATATATTAATCAGTTTTGTCCCGTCACGTGCATCTCATTTGAGGTTTGTTCCTGTGGAATAAAACAAAATCTTTGCCTCAGTCCGTTGGAATTGCGACATGCAGAAAGCCAGTTTGAGGGTAGATTTAATCCCTGTGAAATCTCTTTCAGCAGTTTTTGTTAGCAGGGATTTTGTGGTTACCTGAAAGAGATCTGCAACCCCTGGGGAAAGCTAATGCTGTAAAATCTTGGGCTCAGGAAATCACATCCTGTTCGGTGACAGTCAGTCAGCTGTAGCACCTTGCAAGAGTATTAATTCCTGTCTAAACCACATACGTTAATAGGCTTTATTTAGTTTTTTTATTTCCAGTGGACCAAACAAAGTATTGTGTAGTTGTGAAGGGGAAAGAAAATTTTAAGTTTTTTTACAATCTTTGAAAAAAAAAAAAAAAAAAAACTCTTAAAAGTCTGACATACACTTAACTGTTTAGCCCCATAATATAACATAATAGCACGGCACACGGTTAAACTTACTGAGACATGACTATGCTACAAAATGGACTAGTCAGGCAAGAAAAAGAGTCAACAGACCCCTGGTAGTGTTGGAAAAGCTGCAGAGAAGAGCTCATGTAGGGAAATCTGTTGATGCAGCAACTATTATTTGTTATAAAATCTGGCCTTTTTGGGGAAAATGGCACGAAGGAAATAACTGTTGAAGCAAAGCCAGAAGCATGTTCTATAAAGTTTGCCGCAAGCCATCTGGGTGACAGAGTGATCACCTGCAACAAGTCATGCATGCACAATGCCATCAGGGGTGGAATAAGGGTCGACCTGACCACAGCAAGCTCATCTTGACAAACACTTGTGGTATCATTATGCAGTGAGGATCACAGCTGATGGGAAGATAGACGGTGTGAAACACAGGGGGAATCCTGAGAGACAAAAGCTGTTAGAGACTCCACCAGTCTTGAGGATGAGATATCCTCCTTCCAGCAGGACAGTGAGCATAAGCTGCATGGGATATATTTAGATCCAAGGATGCTTATGTATTAGAGTTATGTGTTTGTTCAATTAGACTGAGATTAAGATGTAGATGTAAAATGAACTGTGGCAAAAAGTTGTTTCACAGACAATTACAAAAGTCCTGCTGAATACAAATGCATGCCATAATTTACAGGTTTCTATTTGTTAAGAAAAAGAATTATTTTTACTTTCTCTTTAAAAAAGATGCATTTATTTGTCAAAGTATACACAGTATTGTAGTAAAAACATGTCAATATTTGTGGGTGATGCATAACAAACTGAAAATGTTTGAGTGTGAATACTTTAGCGTGTGGATATTAGTTGGTGTTTTGTTCATTTACTGGGATCTTCAAGGGAGGAACTTTCAGCCGGACGATCCCATACGTTGACCCACTTTTTATCAAAACAAAAAATTCCCAAGAAGGCTGAAAATTTCTTCCCACCATATCTGTGTTGTTGCGATATTTTTTCATAAAGCAGTCCACACTTTTTTCCAGAAATAGTCTCGTTTGCAAATGTTTGTTTTTGTTATTATAAACTCAAACATGACCTCGTAGTCGTCAGATGAATACATTCAAAGAGGAATTTCCGTACTTTATCAAATTCAGCGCCCTGTTTGCTTCTGTAAACTCAAGTTCTTCCCAAGACATAAGATAATCAGATGCATATAAAAAGTTTATTGCTTGAAAGTGATTCATTTGAACCCAAGGAAATCAGCTCTTTTTTTGCCATTCTGCAAAGATTCAAATATTCTTCAGGATAGTGATTGCCGATTTCCGTCCACATCAAAAAGTAGGTCAGTTATGGCATTTATAAACTGAGCCCAGGTCCTATGCGCTCTCTTGCTCTTTGATGTGGGTGCTTGAATTGTTCATGAGTGTGCTGATCGCATTAATTAGTCCGCTGAACCTCGCTGCTGACTTCCTGTTGGAGGAAGATAGATCGATTTGGGATTTTATAGACATGAGATGGGGGTTGAAAAGTTACAGTACTGAAGGAGTATTGTGTGGAGGAACACACACTTTGGCTCCAGAGGCAAATGCTGGAGGCAGAGAGGAAGTAAGGGCGTTAGGGAGAGCAAGGATAAAGGACTTAGATTTGTCCCCATGGGCTAAAAAATTGTGGAGCTCTCAGCTAAATCTCATATTGTCTGAAGTTCCAAAATTGGCCACTTTAGGACACATTCCCTCTCTGCTGAGGCCTCTGCTGATTCCTCATCTCCTTTCCAGAATCGGATTTAGGTCAGTCCCAAATTCAAAAAGTCAACAGTGTTACTCATCTGAGCTGGCCTGCGTTCTATTTCCAGAAACATGCATGTTTGAAGTTGACATGTTTGTCGTTTTCTGCCCTTTTGTCTGATGCGCTCTTTCACCGCTCCCTGGGCGATCTGAGCCTAACATTCCAGGGCTCGCCATTAGCGATTTGGGGGCCAAGGCAGGGTCAGAGGGACTCAAACGCCGGGATTGTTCTCAATGCACAACACGCCTTTTCTCTGCTGGCTGTACAGCACAGCGCTTCGAAACAGACCCTCATTCCTCTCTGCTGAACTCATTGAACAGGCTCCATCTGCCAGCATGCAAACAGGCATGCAGATATGGTTTTAGATGCGTGACAGTGCGGTCAGTATGGATGGATTTACTGGTTCTGTTTTTGTTAAATTGTGGGATTTTACTAGAGGAAGCAGAATGCTGCTTTCATGAAGGAAGTGGTACGTAATGTATGTATATTGTGTAATGTATATCATAGATTTTGTTGATAGTGCTAGTTTTTTTTTGGCAATTACAAGTAAAATTGTTGTGCAGAATAAAGTTTTTAAAATTTTAAAGTTGTTTGCGGAAGTTTGTGAACAAACCTTATGGGAGTTTGTGAATTGAACTGGAAATAGTGGAGGAGGAATTTCTCCTTTGACCTTGTTTACAATAGCAGCCATTTAGCCCTCCTTGATTCATGGCTTCATATGTTTGACTCTCTTTTTGTGTGACTCTTTTCCCCCTGATTATCTAGTCGTTTGCATGGATGACTGTCCTTGGTTCTGAGCTGAGAGGGTTATTTTCACCCCCTTTACGTTCCTCTATAACCTTTTATATGGAAAAACCATGTGAAGAAGGTTATACAATCTGTCTAACTTAAATCTGTTTGCTCTGCTGAACCTACAGCCTTTTTGCACTGTCTTTTTTTCATTTATGTGCATTACATTTTCTGAAATGAACAACCTCAGAACTCAGCCAGATTTAATGAAAATTTTAAGGAGTCAGCAGAGCGGTCAGAATTGTGTGGTTCAGCTGGAGGACTGTCTGGGTTGAAGGCGCAGTGCAGTTAAGGATTTCGGCAGGTTTGGTAAAGACCTAAATGAATTGCTATAATACTTTTGGTCTTGTCTGCAGGCGAACATCACCTTGAACTGAAATTATTTTTATACAAGTCTGTGATGAGTGAATTGAAGAGGTTACAATTTCAACAATACTTCATGAGCTGTCTTTTTTTGTTTTAAGTTATGTTAAAGTTTTGATAATTTGCATACCTACAGGTAACCCTGTGCCATTATATTGGAATATTGACTGCTTTGGCTCTTTAATTTAAAAAAACAAAAAACATATTGATCTGTTGCATTAAACAATACAGGACATTCCAAGGCATGTGCTGGTATTGCTACATGGCCTAGTATAAAAGGATCAGTTTACCTCTAATTACACAAAATACTGTTATTTTTAGCGTTATCTAGAGATTCAGTGATCAGGGTTTTGTGATTGATTTCCAATCTCAACATAACTTTACTTTAAACCCAAAGTGCCTTGTGGTAATACTGTAAAAGATTAAAACATATTTATATTTAACAAAAAAAGTATTAGAAAAAAATAAACTTGTTATGCTAGCATATGTAGAAGTAGCCTCTTTGATTTCTGCTTTTTCTAAATTGTCTAAACTTATTTTAACTGTTTAACGTTACATAAGATCAACCTTCCTACCTTGAAGGGTCATTATTTATATATTTTTATATGAAAAGCAGATGTGATGTCAGACTTTGTGTGTGAGAAAACAGACACCGTGAAACAGCGTTTTAATTTAAAAAAAAAAACATAGCAAAACAGGAATCTCCACAATGTTAGATCCTAAAATAGATTTTTAAAAGGCCGACAATGGTGATGAGCTCAGGTTGAAAGATCAAGAAGAAAATATGGTGCAACTTTTTGTTACGCTGTCAATCCTTCCTGTTTTGAGCTGAAAGTCTTTTACCCTTTCACTCTCACACAACATTGAATGAACTGCAGACAAATCTGCACCTTGAAATATATTCTGTTTTACTTTGTTTGAGTTCATTTTGAAATGCCTCAATGATTATGAAAATCATTCAGAATAATTAAAGTGCTGGTTTTAGCACCACCTTCTTTATGTATGGTGTGTTCACTTATCAGAAAAAGATTGGAATAATTAACTACCAACCATCCTATCGCTCCAGTTCAGGTCAAATACAGATTTCTCAGTGCTTCTTTATTTTAACAAAATGCTTTTTTTTTCAAAACTAAAAATTAATAATTATTAAAATTACTCATAAAATAATGCTGCTTATTACAGTTATAATGATAGTTATCTTTAAAATAATTGCAGTTATAATAATATGTTTAAAATGTACATGAACTTACTGCTTAGTTAGCATAATCAACTGGCAATTTTAGTAGTTTTCAAGTACTTATTTTATACTTTTATAATAGCAGCTTGTTCATTTGTAATGTTGCTTTGTATTATTTTCCTTGTAGACAGCATCTCCTTACTTTTTGTAAGCATTTTGAGTCCAAGAGGATTGAAGAGTTCACATGACAAAAAGTTAAATCATGCAAACTCAGCTGCAGAGCTGTAGGTGTGTGTGAGACCAGTGAGGAGGTGTTGCTTTGGAAACCAGGAAGAAACAGACAGAAGAGAGGTTGATTTCTTTATGTCCCACTTATCACCAAACAACAAGTGGAGGAGTAACATCCAGCGTTGGCAGGAGCTGTGCCTGTGTGTTCGTTGGAATGTTTTTTCATGAGCTGTTTGTGAAAGAAATCAAAAGCTTAACTGTTCAAATGGTCGAGGATTTCAGTGATACTCATTCTGGGTTGTCCATGAGCTAGAAATTTGTACAATGCAGTGGGCCTACATCCATCTCCTTCAGTCTCTCACCTCACTAACTTTGTTGTCATCCTAAACAGAACTTCCATCTTGTTGCATCATAACACCATCCTGAAAATCTTAGTGTATGGAAAAATTTTCCTTTCCTAATGACGTTTTATGGCTGAATCATAAGTAAACGTGATAAGATTTCAAGTTATTAGTGCTATTATCTGATCCTAATCTCATTCTTTTTTCCGCCAGTCCCGCGAACAGTCAGATGATGAGCAATCTGAGGACTCTGTAAAGTTCAAAAGGCTTCACAAACTGGTCAATTCAACACGGCGAGTCAGAAAGAAACTCATCAAGGTGGAAGAGGGCAAGAAACATTCCCCTGAAGGTCTGTGATTCTGACTGATGATGAGAAACTAAAGTTTTTACAGATCAACACAAGTTTTCTTTGATATGTTAATTTGGAAAGTTCCTCCCACCCATTGTACACTGATCTCTTGGTCTCTTTAGATTTTCTGAATCTGGAAACTCCCTCCTGTGAGGACAACACAGCTCTGTATACCGGAGTTCTGAAGAAGCCCCCTTTGCCTCAGGAGGTGTCTCTGCCATCCCTTATTCACGACCAACTCTCTCTGGATGGAGACACAGACAGTTTGACAACATCCCCTTCATCCAGCAGTCTGGACACCTGGTCTGGACACAAGCTAGTGAAAACTTTTAGTAAGTCTTCCAGCACCCACGGTCTCATCAGGCCCCCAAGGAGAACTGCAGCCGGCTCCAGGGACCTAGGGGGGTCCATCTCTGGTGTCGCAGGAAGCGGCTCTTCCTTCTCAGAACTTGATGGATGTGGACTTGACGACGACGGAAAGCTGTCACGCTCCACGACAGACAGCGAGATGAGGAAGGCGCTGAGCTCCATATCCCACGGGGTAAGTAACAACGAAGCCCTTTACGCCTTCTATGGCCTGACCAAACCTCGCCCCAAACCCCATTCCCAGTCCCGTCTCCTAATTTCACTGGATGACAGCCAGCAAGGCAGTCCCAAACATCAACCCTCCAACCGCCACCATGGCAGCTGGACCCACCGGAAACCTGACCCCAACTATGCTTACTCCACCAAGCACCTCCTGTACCAGCGCTCACGCAGTGCCAAGTCCCCCATATCCCCCCTTTCTGTCACTCCCTCCTCTCCCGTCCGCTGTGATGTAACAAAGTCGAAGGGTTTCGGGACCGGAGGTGGGGGCTGGGCATTCCCTCCCCGGAGACTGCGAGGCCGAACCGCAGTCAGCGAGCTGAACATCACCTACGTTGTAGAGCGAAGCCTGTATGGTCACCTGAACTGGGCCCAGCTGGTGCGCCCAGTTACCCTCAGCCGCGCTGAGCGCCGCTGTCTGCTTGAGGAGGACCGCGAGGTGGACAGGAAGTGGGCGGCTAGCGTGGACCGCTGCACCAAGCGTGTGCTCTTGCGCATCCAGCAGAAGTCTGTGAGTTTGGACCATGAGGTTTAAGTCGGCCGCCGCGTGTGAGCAGGACTTGGTGCTTCAAAGTTGCAGAATAGCTCAAGGGGGTTGAGATGAGGAGAATTTGTACAAGAACATTTTTAATAGCCTATGATTAAAAAAGAAGCAAAATAAACTTGTGAGCTGGAAACATGTAGAACTGGCACACCTGAAATTACTGTTGTGCCTTCAAATGTTTATCATTCCTTCAAAGTTTTTTATTGGGACTCAGCGTGATCGAACAACACAAAGAAAAACATCATTATACAGTTTGGAATCTGCAAAATACTTGAGAAACAGACTGCAGCGGAATATTTCTTTTTAAATTGGATCTAAATCCAATTTAGAGTTTGTTGCAGAATTTGAAATTTGATGTGCAGAAATGTTCTGCGTCTAGTTGAGCTTTTTTCAAAATAGAATGGCCAAAATATCCAGTGTCTAGATGTGCAGACTTGGGAGAAATCTTCTCAGAAATTCACATTTCTGAATTTTATTTATATGTCAAAAGGCATAGTTTTATTAGAATTTTCCTTCTGCTCCACAATTATTCACCATTTCCTGTTGGTCTATTTTATTAAAATCCAGATTACACAGTAAATTTGGTCATAATGTAAAAACATTGAAGGGTAATGAATATCATCAGTCACCAAAGGCATTGTACCCTTTGGGGAGTTACTTCTTCTATGACCTCTAAGTGAAGGTTTTAAGCTTCCATTCTCTATTTTTCAGATGAATATGAAATGATTCGTTAATCTGCGTCGTCCCACTCGGGAGGTTAAGTTCCGTAAGAGCCTTTTATAATGTCAGCTCCCTGAGGAACATGCACACTCTCACTGTCGCACTGATCCCTGTGGGTGTAGAGGATGTTACGCAAGCTCCATGCTGCTCATTCTAAAACACAGCACGGCGCACAAACTCGAGCTTAAAGACAGATCCATTGAGTGACCTTATTAAGTCAGCTTCAGCGACTGAACAGTCTTTATGCCTATCAGTTTTCAAACTAACGCTGTAGGCCAAAAATAGCATGAAAAAATGGGATAGGAAGAAACGTTTGATCCTGCAGGGGTTGCAAATGGGAGTAATGAGGTTTTGGATGAAAATAGTCCTATTCAAAGCATCAGCATTCTAACTGAAGAAGAGGCAGAAACAAGAGGAGTGGGTGGTGGTATAGTAGAGCTATCCTGCAGCTTTGAGGGTACCTGAATCCTGTCATGTTCTAGTGAAGTCACTGGAGATCGCTCTCATCCAGATACTCTCCGAACCCACTTTTTTTTTGTCGTTGCTTTTAATCTTCTTTTGTGGCTCGTGCCTCTTCTGCAGATGTCGCTTTTTTTGTTGTCGTTTTTGTTTTATTTATATTTTTATAAATATATATATATTCTTTCTGGTAGACATTTTTTCTGGGTGCATGTCCATTTCATCAAGCATCAACATTCTTTTCTTTTCTTTTTTCATTTTGTTCTCCAAATTGCTTTTTCTCACTAGCTGTGATGCAAGCGGCAGCTGTGGACATCTGATACAACAGCTTGTCGATGTGCAGGGCTGCCTCAGTGGGGAAATGTTTGCTCTTTCTGGGCGGGACTAAACTCTCAGTGAAGTTGTTTTAAAAACGCTAGTAAAACAGCTACCATCATCAACCCCCACTGTGCTTAGATGCTTTATAATTGTCATTCTGAATTGTTTTTGTGTGTAACATCATAAAGTCAAAGACAGTTTTTCTTCACACCATTAGCCCCACACCCTTTTGTGTTTGCTTCTGTGTTACTTATGGTCTCTAAAATTTTGGAAAAATGAGATACACCGATCAGAATTTAATTTTAATTTTAGAAACATTGATACTGATTTCATCTGATCCCATTTTCTCTTAGAAATAAAATCTGCACAAGATACCCTCTCTTCTTGCTTGATAAAATGAATAAATTGAAGAAACTATAATTTCTAGAACCAGCCTAATGTGGCATAGCTGTCGCTCAGAAACAATTGCATGTGCAGCACGTCATAAGATATTTAATCGGCCTTTTAAAATAAATATCGGCTTTGTTCAGTATTATATTTGAGTAGACAAAGATCTTAGTTACTGTTATGTTTGACTGTTAAATCCTGCTTTGATTTATTGTAACTGTCCATGAGCCTTAAGTCTTTCTGTATCAATGTAGTAAGTTAGTAACTATATTAACAGCAGAGGCAACAGCACATTGTGTGTAAGATAGAGCAGTTCGTATTATATTGCATCTTAAATTCCACATCAAAGAGTGCTTTTGCTGGTGTGATCTGCTGGCGCTTGGGTATGGAGCATTCATAGATTTGAAAAATGTCAGACCTTTTTGGTTCCCGATTGGCAGATCGCATACAAAGGACTAAGCTTGAAAATCATTCAATTACTGTCACCATCGGATTTCTCGGTGCATCTCTAGACAAAGTATCTATTTTGTCTGACCACAGATAAAACTGCTTTATCATAAAAAAAAATTTTGGAATCAAGTTGGTATTGCAGCTTTTCAAATGTAAACTGCAACAATTACTTTAACATGTCGGAATAGTTTAGAAGTGTTTTCTTTTACCACATGATAAAAACTTCTTTAGTGTGGTGTTTTCTCTGGAAATGCAAGTCATAAAACCCTCGAGGAGCCAACATTATAACAGCTCATTTACTTAAGAGCGTACTTGTAACCCACATTTGTACAAAGGATTTTTATATACTACTTTGTTACATCATGTCTGTTGGCCGTCTTCAGTCCCGTATGACATCATGCCACTTACATACAATCCATACAGCCGTATGCATTACTCCAACAACTGCCTGTGTTCAAGCCAAGCATGAGTCATTGTATTCAGATTGGTTGGGTGTTGCTTCTTTAACATGACCTTCTTAGCGTGACTCATTTGCTTGTGTTTTGGCTCCCCCCACACAGAGAACATGCAGCTTCGGGGGCTTTGACCTGTCCAACCGTTCTCTCCATGTGGTCAACGCAGCCTCCGAGGCCAATGTAAGAGCTGGAGCCCAAGCTTAATTCCCCTTTCACAATGAATTATCTTTGCTTTTGACCCTTACTGATCTCTATTATCCCTCTTTTCCCTTTTATTTTTTCTTGCATGTTCCTTCCTGTTCTCCCCCAATCATGTACATCATCTGCATTTTGTTCTCATTGAAATGACAGAATAAGGAACAGGAGGCAATATACAGAGAGGTGGTGAAATCTCCCAACACCACTCGGATCTCCCTGGGCAAGAAAGTCAAGTCGGTGAAGGAGACGATGAGGAAACGCATGTCGAAGAAGTACAGCAGCTCGCTGTCTGAGCAGGTTAGATGGACCGAACTAGACGCACACATGGAAGTCCAAATATTATTAACCACAGCCTCTCTTGTTTTAAGGAAAAATTTGTCATATTCAGACCTTGAGAACAACTGAAGCATAGCTTTATTTGAAATTAAGCAGCTTGCAAAAATAGGTGGTTTATGCTACATGTAAGCAAGTGGAGCAAACATGTGGATGATGTTTGCAGTGAAACCCACATGTTCTGTCCACAGGCTGTGAGTGGGTGGAAATATTTGTGTTAGACACAGAACAAAAAGATTTCGATTTCTCTCCCTGCGCTCTTCTTCTTGGACCCGGTCTGTTGGGTGGGGAGTGTTTTCTCCACGTTGAGCTCACATAATAGTGATGTAAGTGTCCCCTGGGTTTACGGTCTTCTTAGGAATTGAAAAGCGAATAAAGGCTGTCTCACTCAATCTGGACTAATTTTAGGTGGGGGGAGGGAAGCGTTTAGAGGCTTTGACACTTATTCAGCTGTGGAATCTGTCTGCACCTGTGGGTTGTAACCCACAGGTGTCTGCACCTGTAACCCACAGGTGCAGACAGGGCAGACTATAGTCACAATATAAAGTGACTATAGTTCCAAGACTTAAGTTTTTGGTCAAATGTAAGTTAAAGAAAATTACTACACCAATTTAAAGTGGACATATTTACTGTGATATGGAATGTTGTCATAGATTTATATCACAAGACAAAAATATACCAGAATACCTGTCATCATGTTGCTGTTATAGCAAAAAGAATAAGTTGTAAGTAAATACACAGTTTGTTTTTCAGAACAGCCTCAAATGTAGTGAATTTTGAGTTTTTGCCAAGGTGTTTCAGCTATTCAGTAGACCACAGTGCCACCTTGTGGATTACTTCAACATGTGTAACTCATGATGTCAGTCAATGTCATGTTGATAGGCAGTTATTTAAGTGTATTAAATAATTCTGTAAAGTCTAATTAAAAATTTGCAGAACACAGCTAGTTGTTACAGTTTCAAACAAATTTCTGTAGCTTCAGTTTTGGAACATCTTTTACCCACCATCTCTGTTGATCTTTCATGTTTCTTTAGTGTTTTCTCTTCTCTTCGTATTCTATTATTCTCCCATCTACATTCCCTTCCCTTCATTTGCATCCTTCAGTCCAGTCCTGATGGAGCCCCTGGTTCCCCACAGTCTCCTCTGCCAGACACCGACTCCTTGGAGAAACCCAAACTGAAGGCTGGAGGTTCCGTGGAAAGCCTGCGCAGTTCACTCAGTGGCCAGAGTTCAATGAGTAAGAACTTTTTGCTTTTTTTTTTTTTTGGAGTCTGTGAGGGGGGAGACATTCCCTAAAATCATAGCCCCACTGTTGGAATGAAAGGAAGTTGTTTGAATTACCCACTTTGTGTGTTTGATTTGAGGATGACAAGTAAGATTATAAGATTAAAATATGGTTATAGAACCAAATATGATTTTGAATCCTGATTTCACCCTTTAAATCATAGAACTGCCAACTGTATTTTGACCTCTTGTTTTATTTTTGCTAATTTCATAACCTCCATCTTTTTTTGTCTGGTCTGTCTGTCAACAAATTTCCCATACGGCCATGATTTGGTGGGAACTTTTCTTTTTGGTTTCCTCACCACAGACGGAAATGGAATAAAAAATTGGGAGCTGTATGAAATAATCATAACATCCAACCTGCCATCATAAAGTTTCCTGACACTTGCATTTTATGACATAGCGTCCATAAAGAGATGGTGTTTAGAAGAAGAGCTTAGTCAAAATTAGCTGTGTTTATGTATGAGGGAAGCCTGCATTTAATTGTCTGTTTTTTAACTACATTTTTTGTTTTATAAAAGGTGGCCACTGACAAATTTATGGGCATGTTTTCTTCAGTTTTAAATAAATGTTTATATGTGTGCATGTTTGAATTCAGGTGGTCAGACAGTGAGCACCACTGACTCATCAGCCAGCAACAGAGAGAGCGTGAAGTCGGAGGATGGAGACGATGAAGAGCCACCCTACAGGGGACCGTTCTGCGGCCGCGCTCGAGTCCACACCGACTTCACTCCCAGCCCCTATGACACCGACTCCCTTAAACTGAAGGTGGAGACTTTCTGTTCAGTTCAGGACACATCCAAATGTATACCATCTTGTTTTTTAACTCACTCTCTTCAGTTGTTATTCAGATTTAACCCTCATTAATCAAATTTCATAACTTTGCTTGAAGAACAAATGGAAAAGGAGCAAAGATTGCATTTGCAAAAACAATATATTTAAGAGAATAAGTATAAACAAATTAAGGACAGCATTTAAATTTGATATCTTATTGAACCACCTTCAACAACAAAAACTTTCGGTAATGTTTTCTCTCTGTTTATTTTGCAGTTGTGGAAGAGTTTTAAGATACATCTATTTCACAAGATCCAGCAGACTTTACAAAATCTTGACTTTTTTAAAAAAAGAATTCCTGTCAATTTGTTGCAGATATGCAATTTGTGCCAAGGAGTTGATGGCCACCTGAGCCATCCAGCATTTAAAAAATATATTCTGATTTCATGGAAGAAAGCATTAAAAAGCAGATTCTTTGTACATAGTTATATGTTGTGAGTGCAGATTATTTCCTACATGATGGTAAGCATTGTAAGCTTACCAACTTGCAAGTCATTCAGGTTTATTTCATACATGCAGAAATTAAAATAATACATGAGGGTAAGGCTGTATAGAACATTGTATAGTGTTATATATTATAGATAATTTTGTTGAAATTTGATATTGATTGTTGCCAGTGTCACTTTCAGTAAGTTCTAACTGACAATTGTTTGGTTTCCACAGAAAGGGGATGTGATTGATATCATCAGTAAGCCCCCTATGGGAACATGGATGGGTCTGCTCAACAACAAAGTTGGCACCTTCAAGTTCATCTATGTGGACGTGCTGAGTGAGGAAGAAGAGAAGCCTAAGAGGCCCATTCGGAGGAGGAGGAAGGGCCGACCTCCCAAGCCCACATCGGTGGAGGAGCTGCTGGAGCGGATAAACCTCAAGGTGGGATACTAAACATAGCACAAAACAGAGCTAATACCTAATTAAATATTTTTAGTCTACTATTAACAAATTTTTCAAAATAAAAAAAACTGTTGTTACTATGTTTGTCTGTGAGACAAATATAGTCTACCCAATTACAGGCTTCACTGCCTACAATATCTGATTTGACACTGATTCACAAACATTAACACCACCATTGGCTCAACCGCACCCTGCTCCGGGCGCACTATCATCTCCTCCCACCAGTCAACCAGAGGCCATCCAGCTCCGCAAATAGAAATCAGACTTCCTGTGGCATGTCTTGTTTTGTCTCCTGCAAACCCAACCACCAGAGTCACAGATTAAAGTTGCTTGGGCTAAGCTGTGCATCTGCTGCTTATTATCCATCACAACATTAGAGTTTAATCAGTCAGCACCAGATTCTTGGAGGTTGTGAGTTAAATTAGCTTCTCGCTGCTTAACAACATATTTTTTTTATGCCTGAGTGCTGTACTTAGAAAGTGACGTCCATTTTTTTTGTCGTATAAATCACACTGTTCTGTGGTTTGACGCACATGTCAACTTAGAAAATGACAAACCATGGCTTGAATAAGATTTACTTAGTTCATTTTATTAGCAGTTAAATACTACAATTCAAATTGATCTCAGTAGGACCACATTTTTCTGACCATGCAGATGCATAATTTTTCACCAAAGATTTTTAATCTTACCTCCTTACTTCTACAAGTAGATATAAATAAATCTATGAGGCATCTAAAATACTTGGTTTGCACAGCTGTAGAACAAAAGTGGAAGTGGTTTGAGTGATGTCAGATGACTTTGTACACACAGTGAGTGACTTTTTTAATGCTTTGTCAGGGCATTGACTTTGGATGTGACCTAGGGTTACTTTGATTTGATTCTTGCATTAAATGCAATGGCTTTCTTTTGTATAATAATTCTTTTTTTTTCTTCAAAGTGTTATATTTGCATGTTTTCATCTCTCCACATCCTGACACAGGTCCTTCTCTCCCTATTTCATATCCTTTCCACAGGAGCACATGCCCACGTTTTTGTTCAACGGCTACGAGGACCTGGACACGTTCAAGCTGCTGGAGGAAGAAGACCTGGATGAGCTGAACATCAAAGATCCTCAGCACAGAGCTGTGCTGCTTACAGCTGTGGAGCTGCTGCAGGAGTATGACAGTGAGTAGAATAGAGCTCAGATGTCTGCTTTTTTCGTTTGTTTACACATTTACCTCCTTATGTCTATATTACCTCAAAAACAGACATTGTTCAATGATTGGATGCTGTTCATCCTTTACTGCAAGCACATTCATAGCTTTTCCACCTGCATGTTTTGTGATGAATTACTCTTGTACTTCAGTACTTGTACTTGCATTCATAGTAGCACTATATGTGTTCCAAAACTGTTCTGAACATTGGGATTTTTACCTGATCAACTCATCAGACATGGTTTCAGCTAAAAAATGCATAACTGAAAAGGGTTGGGGACATCTGTACACAGAATCACTTAACTTTCTTACACAGTAATAAAATCCAGTCTGACCCTAACTGTATTAAGAGTACACTTATTTAGTAAATATATTTAATTTAATCTTAGTATAAATCAAACTGGTATATGAACACACAAATGTTTCTTAGGAAACAAACAGCATCATGAAGACCAAGGAAACAAACAGCCAGGGCAAGTATAAAGCAAACACATGGAGAAAGATGTTTCAGTCATTTGGGACCAAATATAAATCTAAACCCACACACATCCCTACAGTTAAACATAGTAGATGTAGTATCATGATATGGGGATGCTGCTCTTCATTAAGGACAGGACAATAGCCATAAAAATACAGCTAGAGCTACAAAGGAATGATTTATGACTAAATATATCCATGAGCTAGAATGGTTCAGTCAAAGCCCAGCTCTTTATTCAACTGAGAAATGTTGGCTCCGTATTTTAACATGGCAGAACTTTTAGTTGGTGTGCTCAGCAAAATGTCATTGCCTCTAGATGTGCAATGAAAGACCCAAATATGAATCACAATTTTCAGATTTTAAATTATAAAAGAAATTTAGAAAGCATGCTCCACATTGCAGTTATGTATTTCCCTGTGTTGTCTCTCACTTTAAATCCCAATGAAATAAAATGAAGAGTGTGCTTATATTGTGCAAAAAGATGAAAAACTCCCCGTTCTCTGAAGGCACTTTTTCCCTTGAAAATTTTTCCTGTGTTTCCAGGCAGCAGTGATCCAGAGCGCAGCGGATTGTCAGGTTCCCAGGAGAAGCTGCTGTCA
This sequence comes from Brachyrhaphis roseni, assembly GCA_903066815.1. Classification (NCBI taxonomy): domain Eukaryota; kingdom Metazoa; phylum Chordata; class Actinopteri; order Cyprinodontiformes; family Poeciliidae; genus Brachyrhaphis; species Brachyrhaphis roseni. The sequence continues at coordinate 45,197 of CAEFZY010005858.1, forward strand.
GAGGGCCGAGGTCTTGTGGGTGACTCCCCGAGGGATTCAGGTTGCTATGAGAGCAATGAAAATCTGGAAAATGGTAATGATTGCTTTACTTAGTCCAGCTATCTTACCCTGACCCAATAGGAGTTACTGCTTTATCACACCTCACTATTTCCCTCCTTCAGTTTCCTTCCCTGCTCCACTACTTTCTAAACTTTTGCATAGCAACCTTCTCTTCAAATAAGCTTTGATGCCTATTTCATCTCTGAGTCATACCTTCTTCTCTTAACCCTTTTTTTGTATGGGTGCTTTAGAGATAAAAAAAAAAACAAAAAAAACAACAACTTTGCTTTCACTGCACTCTCTTCACCCCTCTTTCCACCCTGTAGGCGTTCTGTGCCGTCAGAGCCAAAGTCCGGTTGTAGCTGTGAGGGAGCCCGGCTCCAGACCTCTAAGCCTAGTCCACCCCACATTGTTGGGAGCACAGAGGGAGAGACTTGGCCCAGTATGCAGAACTGTTTTGATCAGGGCAAACTCCCTGCCCAGCTGTGGACATGTGTTCCCTACCGGCCCAAATGTGGCTGCAAGGCCTGTAGATGGATATCAGACAGATGAATATGAACTCGTAGAGTATTTCTGCTGAGGGTTGTGTGGATGTGGCAGGCATAAATACAAACAGACTAAAAACTTGCAGTGTAGAAGATGCTTTTTTTTTTTCTTTTAAGTTGTGAATTTTAACAGTTATAAAGCCATTCAGATCTGTGCTATAATTTATCTTTGCCAATTTTTGTGTTTAAAGGTGAATATATTGCACAGTACAGTATGTGCCTAAAGTGATTAAAATATTTTCAATTATAGTGTGCAGATTGTAAAAGAGTGATTATAAAAGATTGCTGAGGTCTTATTTTTTGTTTTGTTTTTCTTTTCTGGACACTGTTTCTCTGCATAAGCCGCCTTCTGTCATTTAGCCCATCAATTTTTCCAGCTTCATTTTTCATAAAACACTGCTTTATCTTATTTCTTTATCTTTATAGCTCCAGGGTAGCTACTGGTTTCCCCTCCATGTATAATGTGTCATTTGGCCACAACAGTAAAGTGTGCAATCTGCAATATAGATCAAAAAAGTTGTTCAATAAAAATAATAAAAGGGACTCCAGTGCTGCTTTTTTATTTTTGTTTTGCCTCTTTTTCTTGTCTGTTTTTATTTTCCTTTCATGCCACTAAGCTCTTCACAAACAAACTGCATAACACATTTTAATATTCAGCATTTCCTTCTGTAATTACAGGCTTCCACAGTTATACTTCATTTACAATCCACCTATTTTTGTTGCTTTTGTTTGCAATTAAGCTTAGAGATGCACCAACCATTTTAGTGGAAGATTAAAAAAAAAAAAAAAAAAAAAGGCTTCCTGAAAGTCAGAAAATTAGTTGGTTTTGCTAATTGTTTTGGTGATGAGATCTAGTAGTAAGATAAGCCAGAAATGACATATAATCCTCCAGTGTTTAAGCTCAAACACTAAGGACACATGAACACATTGAGATTGTACACCACTGTGTGCTAGTGGTTTGAGACAAACTGTCTGTAGAAATAGTTTTTGTACAAGTGGGAGCCATGTTGGACTTTGAACTCGAGGCTTCCCAAAGACCTTCGCCACTCAAAGTTGGAATTACAGCTTTGGAGAGGCATAATTATTGTATTTTCCAAATGGGAACTGAGAAAGTATGACTTCTTGTTGTCATAATTCTTGTCAGTCAGATAAAGCATACAACAGAAAGTTTTGTCATACATGCAAATGTATTGTTTTATATTTCTGAAGATTTTTTCAGAAGTCTCGATTCCTGATAAAAAAAAAAACTGTTTAAATATGGGTTTCTTCCTCATGCCTGTTGTACCGCCACTGTCTTATTTTTTAACCCTCCTGAATGGAAAGAGCTAACTTTAAATCTTCTGTCTGCAACAACTTCAGCACAAAAGATTGGTCACAGCACGGCCTGTAATTGAAGATTCTATATGTCAAAGCAGTCTAAAGCTATTTATTAGTAATAGTTTAGATTTTTTTTTATTTGCTGCTGATTGGACAACAGTCTGAGCCAGTCATATTTTCTGTGCAGCTTCAGTTAAATTTCACCAAAAAAATTATTTGTTTCACTTAACCTCTCGCTTCATCGATTGAAAAATACAAATGCTGTGGAGGCCTGAACACTTTTCTCAAACATGTCTCATTTCTCTTTTTAGATGAAGCACATCTTCCATACTATCATGTGTTCTGTTGAAATGCATCTATAAGTTTATTAGATGGGTATTGATGTTAACAATAATACCAATGCTGGCTATTTGCATTATTTATTTTCTAGAGTATATTAATAAATTAGGATATTGTGATTGAATTGATTTAGCTGTCAATATAATCTAAACTTCATCAAGTTTGTGATGATCTAAATGTATTATATCAACTAAGATGCCTCAAAAAATATCACTAATTATGCTCTGATATAAATTACAACTGGACTGTCTTTTGTAATCTCAGATTAATTATTGACCTTAAAAAAAGTTACTGTCCAGCTGTGGATCTTCTGTTGGGAATCTGATGTAAACATTTAGATACAGGGACCATTAAATATAAGATATTAGTGCTAATTAGACATTTTGTATTTCTCATTACGCTTTTTAAAATCTATGTGGCTTTCCTCCATTTCATTCATCCATTTAGCTCTGTAAGCTAAAAGACAAACGGTAAGTTGTTGCATCCTCTTTCTAAAAGAGTCCCATCCAAGTATCTTTATTTAGAAATCGGTATTTTGGCAACAGTGAATCAGTTTCAGACTGTGAGTCAAAGAGCTGATCTCATTGTCACTCTTAGGCTCTTTAAATATTTGCCTATGAAAAAGCTTTGAACAACAATAATATCTGATCATTCTGAACCACTTGGTACTTATTTTATTGACATGGTAAAATAAGTAACAATGCAGTGTGTGAGTTGCACTTACATTTTTCACACACATTTTGTTTTGATTTTGTCAATATAAAACTTACTACAGTTAAGTAATTTATTTTATGTAATTTGTTAAACTGTGAACTTCTGAATTGTACTCAAAGAGAGGCACAGCAATTTCAAAAGAAAGATCAGCATTTATTGATTTGATGCTTTATTACAAATATGTTGTGTTTGCCTAGTAATTTATTTTTTAAAACAAACAAAAAAAGTCTTTGTATGAACCTCAGTTTTAAGCATGGACTTTTATTTTACAGGGAAAAACAGAAAAGCATCTCGTTCCAGTCGCTCTTCAGCGGGTATGCAGTCTCCAGACTACCCTACACTACCTATGACTCTTTCTACTGAGGCTCTGCAACAGAATGGCAAAACCCAGCGATCAAAGTTCCCTAAAAGTTTCTTCATCAAGCCTTCCCTGAAAGGCTTCAACTTACTGGGACTCCGCAAAACACAGAAACATTCCCCCATCCCGGCTAGCCGCAGTTGTGAGGACCTTGATGGTCTCCCACAGCCGTCTGGACTCTGGAAACGTTCTCACTCTTTGGGAGATCTTCACAACCTTGAGCAGAAGGATGATCTGAACATTGTGGTTAAAACAGCAAAGGAAGTAGCCAACAGCCCAGTCAAGGTCTACAGGGAGGAGCGTTCTCCAACCCAAAAAGGGACACCGACAGTAAGTCCTAAAGGAAGGTCCAGTAGACCACCCATACCCTCCCAGCTTCCTCTCCGCTACCAGTGCCCAACAGTCCAGCCTCCCAAACTTCCAGACCCTCTTTCTAGTCCCACTCCAAGTCCTCCTGATTCTAGTGCTAGTGGGGAAAGGATCATCCTGACACATCCCAAAAAGCCTCCCATTCCACCTCCTGTTCCTGCCAAAAAATCCAGAGAAAGACTAGTCAATGGAGTTCGTCACCCTTCTCTCTCCCTGCCCTCCTCGCCGTCTCCCACCGCCTCACCTACACACTCCGTCAATCGTTCCCAACCAAGTAGCCCCTTAATCCGCAGCAACAGCCCAAGCCCTGTTCTCATCGCCCCAGCTCTCCCTGCTAAGACCTTTAGTCCTCCTCCCAGTCCATGTGCCACTTCATCGGCATCATCTATAGGTGAAGATTCAGGCTCTCCACCAGCAGTGCAACCTCCATGGTTCTCAGATCTTGGAGGTAAAATGGCTGTGACGAGGAAGCTCTCTCACGCTAAGATGAGTCCTGATCTGCACACCCTTCTGGAGCAACGACTGCAGGCCGAGAGCATTGATCTGACAGAGGAGCCATACTCTGACAAGGTTAGAAAAGCAGCACTACAAAAACAAGTTTAGAAAATCAACCTAAGAAAAACTAAATACAGAACACACAGATTTTCACATTTAATTTCTTCTGTAGCTATTTATTTTTAGCTGCATAAAAATGTTAGGTAACACTTTAGGGTCTGGCCCAAAACACATTCAAACCATTCTCCAAGCCAGCAGGGGGCACTAGAGAGTGCTTTGCTTCTTCTTAAAAATATAGATAGAAAAGCAATTATGCTGCAATTATATTCTCTCAGAATATAATTTTTATTCTTAAAATAATGTTGCACCAAATCTAGTGATTTATGGTTGCAAATCAGAAAACAAGTGGGATTTATGAATGGTTGCATTGTTAACTTCTGGTAGCGTTGAAATATTATCTGCATCATGTTCATGAATAAATTATCTGTAGTGCAGTGCAAATAAATAGTTTATACTTATATTTATCACTGATTTTTGTGTGGGCTTGCTTGGAAAGCTTCCACTTCAGGACCTGTTCATTTTGTTTCTCCAAGGGCGAACTGGAAAACATTGACAACAAAAATGCACCATTTATGTTTGCAGAGAAGCAAAATATTATTCTGTGTTTGCTGAATTGTTAATTAAATACAATTTACAATAGTTTTTATTATAAATGTTAATCTATTCGATACTTTTTAAAACATGACAAATGTAGAAACTGTCACAATACAAAGAAAATTCTATAGTTAACACAACTGAATGCAAAGCAAATTCTGCTCAGAACCCCATAAAATGCTGGCTCAGTTCTCTTTGGGTGAACTCACTAAAACATTTCCAGTCATATTTTCCACAGTTAATATGAAAAAGTTGGATTCCAAAACACTTCTATGCTATACTTGTCTGGCGTCAAACTCCTTTTAGCACCCTCAGGGCTGTAACATGCTTAACTTCACTCAGTCATAATTTGACTGCAGCTCTGTTCCAAATTGTTCTGTTTTATACCACTAAAACCCAGGACAACAAGAGCAGAGTATAACCTAAAGCCTGTGTGTTTCTTGTTTGCATGGACGCTTTATGATGTTGAGGTATTTATTTGCTAAGAGGTTGTATGTGTGTGATGATAAATACGCTGCCTGGAGCTGAGAAGGAAAGATTGCGGCTTTACCCTCTCTGTGATGTGGCTGAAACTGCTAAGTTTATAGGCTGGATCTCACCGAAGGCAGACGGGATCGTAAAAAATTTTGGCACTCGCCAGACTCCAGGCTCAGCCCCTGAAACATATTGGAAGCCCTAACTCTGACAGGAAAACAAACACAAATTCAAACAGACTGGGGCATCAAGGGGTGAGGTCTGAAATAGTGTCAAAGAGCTCAAAACAGCTCTGCTGGATAGCTATTTATCAGCAGTGAAAAGGCGCAGAGTTAAGAGGCTTTGCTAAACTCCTGCTGAAGATTAATGTACCTTAATTAGGACGAATGAAATGAGGTCAGACTTATCTATAAATGAAATAAACTTTAAATATTTGCACTTTCCATATTTAATTATCTGTTTTCCATACTTTTCTATATCTAAAAATGTCCTACATTTCATAAATTTTCAGGATTGAGTTGGAATCACTTTCAGTGGTTGCAATAAAATCTCCAATCAGATATTGATGTTTTGTAACTTTTGATGGGTTCTTTGTTGATGAAAGTAGGAATTGGGATAAAGGTGGAATACAGCCGTTGGTTACCTTCCTTGATGTCTGCTTATGTCTATCTGTTTGAAAATAAAAAAAGAAACCCTGATTCTTTTGGGTTAAAATGTTTCCGTTTTCTTAATCATGTCTCTCTTCATGTTCTTCATGCAGCATGGCCGATGTGGCATTCCACAGGCACTGATCCAACGTTACTCAGAGGACTTGGAGCAGCCAGTCAAAGACGTGGCCTCCAGCATGGACCAACTCCGAGTGAAAGAACTACGAAAACAGCACCGCATGGCTGTAAGGCAACATGTTACTTACCTAAAAATTCTTACTGTAAAATAATTTTAATAGAGAAATGTTGTCTTGGAGATGTTCAAGACAGATTTGAATTTATTGTTGACTAGTGGCAAAGAAGGTTCTCAAAACTGTTTCTTTTAAAGGGTCTTATTTACCATTATTTCACCATAAATAAATTGGGGACCATAAACACTCCCACAATAAAGTCCCTCCGATGAAGGACATTACTGTTTCTCAGTGGGGAAATACTGTACAGTATATTCAGAGTGCACAGTAATTTGAGAACTCCTGTAAAACTAATGTATCTCCATATTTCAGATCCCCTCCGGAGGTTTGACAGAGATGTCTCGGAAACCCGTTAACTTGGGCAACATCAGCACAGTATTTGATTGGCTCGTTTACATCGGTCTTCCCATGTACGGCCCATCTTTGGCGGCGGCGGGCGTTAACACGCTGAGTCGCGTGGCCTTGCTAACGGAGAGCAGCCTAAGGGATGCCGGGGTGCGGGACGAGAGGCACACTCGCCGCCTGATCAGCGAGGCCCGTCTGGTCAATGTGCACAGAGGAATGCAGTCCTAAGCTCAAGCTCAATCGCTGTTTCAAAGCATAACCTGGAGGTGGCCACACAACTAAGTGAGCACAGCACTAAAGTACATTCAAAAAGAGCTATCAATTCTTTAATGTTTACGGCGTTCAGAGCGAAGTGAAGATATAAGATGCCTTTAGAAAAATAAATCAAGACTGACTGCTCTGTTGGTTTTCTTCCATTCTAAGGACATCCCTTCAATTAAATAGTTTGATATGCCTTTAAGAACGATAGCACACTCTTTGTAAGATTAAAATTATTTTCTTTCTTCCTTTTTTGCTAAACTGTGTAAATGGTTTACTTCCTACATATTCCATAGCTGAACCATTTTTCATTTTTTACGGCAAGGCAGGTCAAAGTCTGAATGAATGAACCCACGCCAAACAGTGGATTACAGGTGGCTTATTTTGTACCATGTTTCTGTATTATAGCACAAAGTACAACTGAATTCCAAAAGGATTTATATGTTTAATTTTGGGTTTGCTTTTGGAAGGTAGAAGCCCTGATTCAGCCCTGCTTGTAGTCATTTGAAAAAAAAATTAAAACAAATGATGTCTTTATATTTCAACTTTTATGATACATCTTTTTTAAGGCATACCATGGTGAGTGGTGAGTCTTACAGAAAGCTTTGTTTGATGCAGTAATCACAATCAGCTTTTACTGAAAGTACATTCCTCAATGTGGAAAGGGTCACTTGAAATTGCCTTACCAATATGAATGAATAGCTACAAGAAGCTGTGCAAAAACATGCAGGGCTTTTTCTTCATCTGATTGTGTCTGTCAAGAAAACTTTATATACACAATTACGTTGGTGGTGCACATGGACCAAAGAACAAGACGAGAAGTCCCCCCATGTTGAATCTCTTTGGACCATGTTGGAATACATTGAAAGTACATCTTGCTAAAGAAAAACAAAGATTCAGCTGAGATCTTAGCCATCACATGTGGAATCCACTGGTCTGTCTACACATTGGTGAACATATTCAGGAATTAAAGCTCTTCAGGAGTATTGTCAAACATTTAATCAGTGCCGGCACAGGATTGGACCCTTGCCACTCAAAGATGGGAATAAACTGTCAAGCAAACTGTCTCGAAATTCAGGGACCTTCTGAGAGGAGTCAGACTGTGAGAACGTTATTGAGAAGAAAATAACTAAGAACATTGGGTTGCGCATTCTGCATGAAACTGAGCAAACAAATATTCCCCCTGTGCGTTTCTCACATGTTTAAAATCATATCTCTCATTGCCAGTACTGGACTGAAGACTTACTCCATCCGCTTGTTTCGTTTATAAACTCTGACTAGCTGCTGTTGCTGAGCTTGTTTCTGCAACTGGCACTTAATGTGGTTATTTGATGCCTTCTCTCATCAATCAAAGTGGTGCTCTGGGAAAGTGAGGATGGAGTCACAGTTTAAACAAGTAAGACCCAGGAAGCGTTCTGTAAAAGAATGAAAATACTGACACTGTAAATGCACTTTAGATGGTTAAACTAGCGGTTTTATAGGTAAGATTGGCTACATATTTTCACAGGTCCCCAAATGGACATGTATGTCAGGTATTGTAAAGGGTTTTAATGAGTTATGCTGGTATTTTATTTTGATTTTTTTGTATTAAGTTCCCAATGCCAATTTACCAACCATGTGTTAACCTCCAGTTACTCATTTTCAGCTTTCAGTCTTACAAAACTAAATTCTTGATTGCATACATACAATGCTTTGCCGAAGTTGCACATTCTCTATGTGTAATTGATGTTGTATTAATAACTTATTTCTTTTTTTTTATTCATATCAACTGTAATTAGCTGTATCATATAAATAGCAATACCTTCCTGCACATTGCTCAGTAAGGAACTACAGTATGTATTGTAAAATACGTGTACAAATGATTTAATTTGGTTTTCGTCTACTTAATGATTGTCCATACAGATTTTGCTTGTGTAATGAAACAACAAAAAGTAATGTCCATAACTATTTGTCTTTCCGAAATATAAATAATAAATTGTTTCTTGCTATACATTGACCATCTAGCAGTTTCTGCTCTTGATATGGGTGACATGACTCTCCAGTGGAGAGTCTCAGAATTGTCCTGGGGGCCATAACCATCCGATGACCTTAACCATTATTTTTACTGTGGTGCATTTCCATGTCCATTCAATAAGGTACGGGCTCCTCCTAGTCTCTGGGATTTAAAGGGGACACAAAGGCACCATGTAAGCTGGAAGTACAACTGAAAAACAGGCAGTAAAGGAAGGATGTGTGCATGACTCATTTTTTTTTTCTCTAGTCAATTTAATAAACCGGGACGCTGCAATTTTGCACAAAGACATTTCTAAATAAAAGGCTAAAATTAAAAGCATGTGGATTCGCAACAGAAGTAATACAATAGCTTCGTTATTTAAAACCCGTCTGCTAGACGTACTGTATTATTATCTTATATTGGTTTTTAGTAGTAGCACTTTATTAAAACTAAAAATAACAAATTATCTGTACCCATGTTTTCTTTTTAGCATCATTGCTCTGTTGGATTTTAAAAAAGAATAATCATTTTGGAACCAACATTAACTGCAGCTTGCCATGGTTTGGCTCTTTTAGTCATGCTTCCGTAGCCAAACGCACTAAAGCTTTTTCCTCTTATTCATCTTGACTCTTAGAAAAGTACAGACCAGACCTGGAACCCCACAGCATAATATTTTGTTGCAGACAATTTTACTCGCTTGACATTTATCTGACTTGATGCCTGGGAACCCTCTGACTTCATTTGATAAGAATTACAAACACAATGAAATTCCAGCATGCACTGATCTGCCTAGATTTTGCGTACTGTGTGTAACCTATTCCTTTTGTAAGGACACTGTTGTCAAATAACTTATTCCATGTGATTTTTGCCAAAGTGTATCTGAAGTGTCTGTAAAGTGTTTTTAGGGTTAAGGAGAAAAATTCAGCTTTCTATCACTGCCAGGTCCAAGTATTATTCTGATTTTACTACACACTAATTATTGTTAGGAGTAAACTGGATTACATAGCTGCTTACTTCTAAAGCAACTATGTAATCCACTATGTTTAATCCAAACGGGGTGAGACATTTAATTTTTTTTCAAATGTGCATTGCTAATGAGGATTCCAAGTTCTTTTGAATAAACTTCTTATTATTTTTATATTTATTTGTTTAATAAGGTCCTACAACTTAAACTGAGTGTGTGAAGTAGAGCAAATTCAACGAAACTTCAACTGATCGTGTACCATCATCTGCAGACAGCTATGTTAGAAGCTTCCTCAAACTCTGTGGGCAGCATGAATGTTGCACATGTTTTGGACATCAGAACCTGTCTTTCCTTTGCTTTCCTTTTTTATTTTGGTGAAGAGGGCGAGGGGTGACTAATTACACTTTAATTCTAGCTGGATGTTTGAGCACTCCTATTGGTGGATTTGGTGTTCATTAAATGTACCAGTTTTTTGATGTGTCTCGCTTTTAAGCATATCCATATATTTTCACTAGTATTGATTTCAGCACCATTCCAGAAGCTTAATGAGAGCCTCCCTTAGCAATTGTAAAACCAGTTTTGATGTGTTTTGGATCCCAGTCCTGCTGTTACACACAGCTATATCCAAGTTTCAATCATCTGAACTGAGTCGTCCTACTGAGATTAAACAAAATTGTTCAGGACTGTTCGAGAACAAAACAATTTAAAATGCATTGTTAAATTTTCAATTTAAATATAGCATTTAAATTGTAGCATCATGTACAATTCTGACTGACACTGTGCGGAATAAAGCTGAAAAGCTGCACCACCCACCTTTGGAAGGTGTGAGATAGCGTGTAAAAGTTCCCCCTAGATGCCTGCAAAGTTAATAAACATCAGGAGTCAGAGAAAAAATGTGATTTGGAGTAGTGGTCTAAGTGAAATCTATACCATCAGATAGCACAATAAACATCTGTGTCAGTCTGGCTGCCCGCCTTGGTCATAAACTTTGAAAATACAACTTTAGCTGCAGAGCTTGCAAATTGCTGCCTGTTCCACAAAGCCTTCTTAACTGGGGAAAATACCATTCTGTCAACTCTGCAAAATTACTATTCTATACTTCATTAGTTTTGCTCTTTAAAGCCAAATTGTTTTTTTTTTTTTTTATTAATTATTACTTTGCTTCCTTGACAGCTGTCACCCTGGAGAGCTGTTAACAAAGTAGCGATGAAAAACCTCCTACTTGAAGATGTGGTCTAATAGTGGGTTCTGATACTGCTGTGAAAAAATTTATAGTTCAAACAAAGATTGTAACAACTGGCCTGAGGGGGAAGGAGAAAGTTTAAAACACGCACACATGTTCCGTCTATTTTTACAAGGTTTTTTGCATTGACTTCTACTCATTTTCCATTCATTTCTATACCCTGACCCAAACCCTAAACCTAATCCCAAAACAGCTCTTCTGCTTGCGGGGAATTCGGTCCCCACAATGTAACGTGTTAGGAAAAAGGTCCTTGCAGTGTATCAAATACAAGACCACACACATATACACTTCAACATTATTTTGTCTACTATCTGCAGCAACATTATGTCATGACACTTTAATTTAATTACATGTGAAATGACACTTTCAACGAGGTTTGACTGTTTCTCTTGGTTCAAATCAGATTTATTGTGGTTTTCTTTTACATGCACAATACATTACTGCAATGTAGTTCGTCTACGATGATCCAGAATTCTGCTGCAAAAATACTGACAAAATCTAGAAAGGGAGCTCACATCACATTAGTTTCAAAGTCTGTATTAGATTCCATTTTAATGTATCTTAAGTAACGTTTAAGTCATTAATGGTCTCATAGTCCCCCCATATTTATCAGACTTGATCTTGTTGGAAAAAATTCATTAGGATTTTAATTCTATGTTACAATCATAAATTACAAAACATTGAATTTTTCCATTCAAAGTAGTGCACATCTTTGACTGAAGGAAAATGATACATGGTTTTACAAAATTTTAAAAATAAAAAACTTTGTAAAACCAAAGTAGTGTGTATTTGTGTTCAGCCTCCATTACTCCGATACAGGTAAATAAATACAGTACATTGCACTTAATATGCTTGCCTTTAGAAATCACCTACTTACTCTGAACACACAGCCACAGTGGAATGGTTTAGGTTATTTCTTATATTAGAATGGCCCAGTGAAAGCCTAAATTTAAATACAAGTGAGTGAAAATGGTGAGATTTGAGATATTCTGCCTGAGCTTGAGCAATTTTGTAAAAAGGGATATGGACAATTTTTATGTTCTCTATGTGTAAATAATCACATCACAAAGGATAATTCTACAAAATACAGATCCAGGGGCTAGAAATGAAAATTCATTGAACTATTCAGACTTTTTATTTCTTAACGCTTGAAAACCATAAATGATTTTCCATCAACTTCACAATTATGTGATAACTTGCGTTGATCTATAGCCTAAAACGCAAAAATAAAATAAAATTTAATTAAAAATATATAACAGCTTCTACAATCAAAGTTCAAAGCCTACCAACGAATCCGAATAACGAATCCCTCAACAGACACTGGTAGGCGCTGTTTTACTCTCCCCAATCCACACAAAATATGAAGTGGACGTATTCCTTCTCTCCAAGTTCAGTAATCTGACACCGAGAGCCTCACAGGAGAAGGATGAACCCTTAACTCTGCTGGAAGGACGGAAGGAAGGAACACTCATCCAACGAGAGGCAAAGAAGCAAGGACAGAGCTGGAGCAAAACGCTGACTCCCATAAAAACAACAAGAACCCCGTGGCAGCAGCAGCAGGAGTAGCAGCAGCGGAGGAGATCCAGACTTTCTTTAAGTCTCCAAAATTGACCTGTTTCACCCCTCCATCAAATGATCCTAAAGCGGCAACTTTCACTTCCAAGAGGCGGATGGGTGACTTTCCACGTTGCTTTGTGAGGAGGAGATGATGAAGAATTTCGGCAGCAGTCCCCCTCACAACAGCAACAACCACCAGACTCCCAACCACATCAGAGAGCGACACCACCGAAAGCACGGCTTGCTCTGCGCTCTACCGTGGCGCTTCTCCTTGCGAGGTTATGGTTTCTGCATGGCTGCGCTCTTCCTCTTCTGCTTTGGCTCGCTTTGTTACCAGCTGAACGGCGGGGCTCCAAGAATCCTGCTGGACATCAGGCAGTATCTCGGTAAGAACTTAAAAAAAAAAAGATTTTCACCCATCTCCAGGCTTTGGTGCTGCAGTTCGCCATCAAGCGCATTTTGATCATTTACAGTTCCACTTAAACCTGAAAAGTCTTAACGGGATGTTTAAAAGTAATTACGTACAGTATCACACATAAAGCCAACTAAAAGCAACTTCAGGCGCACCACTGGGAAACTTAGCATTTCACTCAACTTTTACATAATTCCACTTTTCGCTGCGCTTTAACAGTGCTGAAATATTTTAGTATGACGTGTCAAAGCACGATTGAGGGCTCAAAGATGTTCTGATTGATATTTAATGTGCGTGATAAGTGACATATCCGCCTGAAAGTTCGGCGCGCTCCGGACACGCAGCACTTATTACGCGCGGCTGCAGCCTCTGGAACAAGGGGCAATTCTTGCAACTGCTTCTGACATGAGTCTGTCTTAGGATTTATACTTTAGAAGTAGATTAAAACATATCTTAAGATTTATCTTAAATGGTCGAATTATTTATGCTTAGACTGAAAGTCAGTTTTTTTTTTAATGCTGAGATCAATTAACAGTGGCGCAACTCATCATAGGTCAGGGGTCGGTTAGCAATGCGCACCCCATCGCCCCCTCCCTCACTCCCATACATTTGCAGCTCTAGATAAAGAAGAAAAAAATCTCCCACCATATAATAAACAAATAATTAGGTGAATAATTTGTTTTATTACATGCTTCACATCTATTATTATGAATAATATCTTCATTATTTTGGTAATTTGCAGTACTTTACATACATAAATAATAAAATTTGAGTTCACTATATCATTAAAAGCATTAAACAGTAAGTAAAATTTGTTTTTATTAAAATTTGTACAGGATGTGTGTAAAAATCAAAATTGATCTGAGCTCTCTATTGTTTTTGCTTATTTTGATTGATATAGCAGGTGATTCTGTCTGTGCATTCAAAATATTTTCTGAACAAAAGAGATGAATTCCCCCTGGCACAGGAAATAACAGTTGGAAATTTGCAAAGTTTTATTTTTGTTTGGTATCATAATTTAATCACCAGATGTTATGTATTTTTATGGTTTCCTAATCAAAAGCAAACAATCTAAAGATTTATAGTAAATAAATAACATAAAACACTTCCAGTACATCAGATTTTTAAGGAAAATTCTAACCATGGTGATGAGAAATTGGTTATTAAAAAAAATGAAATAAAACTAATATTTTCTGTGCATCCTGTGCATTGTGAAATAACTTTAACTCTTAACTTTAGCTTGTGGTTTAATGTCCATCTAAGAAAATTTCTGAAATGTTATGTTTCGGTTTTAGTAAACCACCCTTAGATTATAAGTAGCCTCCACGAGACCTCCCCTTTTTGGTGGTGTCCCTTGCCTTCAAGTGTACTAAAAAAGTTAGTTTACGTTTTGTGTGAGCATATTGGATCTTTTGACCTTATATTGTTGCCCTAAGCAAAATCATTTGCACAGGAAATTTACTATCAGCAAATTCCTTACTGGGCTACACCTTCGGCAGCAGCTGGAATGTTTGTGTGCCTCTGTGTGTACGTAGGCGTGTGTTGAAAGGAGGTTGTGTTCTCTACCTACTACTCACCAAGAGCTTTGAGGGCTTTGTGACGTGATAAACATCTGGAGCAGAATGAGAGTCACTTACAACTAATCCCTGGGGTCAGATTGGTTTCCTGCAGACACACACATCTTTTCCATATACACATGCCTTCACAGAGCAGCTGCATTGTATTGTCCAAAACACAGAAGCTCCACTTCACTCAAAACACAAACATAAGCAACAGCTGCTACATTAGTGTATTTTGCTTGGAATGAAGTTTTGATTTAGCTAGGTTTGTAAGATGACATGGACCTGCAAATGTCTTTTTGCAACATAAGTATTTCGTCATCAGAAGACGTAAATATTTAGTGCACTGACAGCACGCAGATTCGGAAAAAGAAATTGTCAAATTTGTCATGTCAGATTTGAGTGTTAATCTTCAGTGACCTTTTCTGAGTGGACACTTTTTGCGTTATCAACCTGCTTCGGAATCTAATATGAGGAGTATTTAGACATCCACACCTGGAGCAAAAAAAGACCCCTGCTGTCCAGTGGAGAGCAAAACTTCCTGGTCCTACTGAAGCGGGGATGCAGACCAGGTGAAAAAAGTAACTGTATATCAACAGTTTTTCATCATCATCAAAAAAAAAAAAAAAAAAAAACTATAATATTAGCAAACTGTGTTAGTGAATTTTCTCATTGCACCAGGTGGAATATAGAAAATTATTTTCTGCAAATTGTTTTTAGCCTGTACTGCAACTCATTTAAATCATTCTCGTAATCTAGTTACTTTAAGTGAGTAATATTTTCTTTTCTGTTTTTTGGGCTGTTCCCATGTAAAGGTGAGGATTACTAGTTGTGTGAAATGAGTCTGAAAAACAGACAATTTTAGGTGAGTAAAGTGTGATTGTGTGTTTCTCTTGGTCAGTCGAGGAGTAGACCGAACAGACTCTGTTTTGTTCAGCCGGATGGAGAAGTGGGTGTTCAAGGATGTCACTCATCGTGTAGTTGCAGGAACTAGAGCAGTTTACAGACCTTTAGACCTGGATTTATTGCCTAGCTCTTGCTGCTGAGTGTTGCCAATCACGAACTGTGTCTAACACCTTCTCAAGTCTCTTTCTCTATACACACATTAGGATCGTTATGGCTTCTGTACCAAAAAGGCTCATCTTTAGTTCAGTTTCAGTGTGGTGAGGATGTGAATATTTATTTAAGTGTGATCATAGGATTATTCTTGCATGTCTCTTTAAATGTTCTCTGCTCCTCGGAATAATTTAGTAACCTTTAGATCTTTATTCTATTTTTTTCATTAAGTTTCAGAAGTTGGCAGGCAAAATCTTCAAGTTGGAGAGACAATTACACAGGTATTTATGGATACAGATGAAACTTTGGGATCATTTTCCTCCCTTCAGTATTTGTTATATTCATGCCATTACTGGCAGAGGAAAAGGAAAAGGCAACATTTTTAAGCTAAGTGAAAGGAAGTTTAGTTTGGCTAATGAGCATCTGTCACCAACACCTAATGCTTTTTATTGTTTTTTTTTTAATAGTGTGGGGAAACAGCATGTTACGGAATCTGAAGCGGATAACATAATAGTTAGATATTTTTTGCATCAAACACACTAACAAGTGTTTATCCATTATAGTTAATTAATTACACTTGTAGTAAACTACACATTGTCACTTCATTACAGTACTCTTTGTCAAACATACAGTACTGGAGGCCGAATCGTCATGTGGGAATCTCTTTTTAGTGTTGGGAGCTGCCTTGGAATGAATACAAATATTCTTAACTTTTGCTTTGTGCACAGCTTTTCAGCACATCACTCTGTTTCTCACCTGTAACAGTGTTTAATGTGCTGCCTTTGATTAAATAAATCAAGAATTTAATTTATTCAATAATTTAATATTTTCCTTTTTCCTTTGTTTTCTTTTTAAATCAAATACCTTTAAAGACTGCACCAGTAAGCTTCACTGTTAGCACTGCTAAAAGTGTTCAGTTACATTCTGTCTGCATCTATGTTTTCTTCTTGTGTGCCATCATACACTGGTGAGGAAAGTGACACACAAGCTGCACATTTTCAGGAACGTTTTTGAGCGAGCCAGCCATGTTAGTGTGAGTTTTGGAGCAACCCTTCCACTCAGCCATCCAACACACCCACTTCCTTTTAAAGGATATTAAAAACAAGATTCCCTTTCAAATTATATATATATATTTTTTGCTTTTAAAGTGGCAGATTTATTGGTGTTGGACTCTTCGCGAGAAATGACAGAACTGTTTTCTTAAAGTAGCTCATTAAGTGTCAAATTGAATTGAAGTCAGGGTGATGCAAGCCTAGGAGTCTCACAGCATCTCGCTGGTTGCCAGGTGTGTACCAGTCTGAGCTTAAGTGAAGTTGGTCATGTGGAAAATTGACCAGCCACTTTGCATTTATCTTACTTACTCATGCAACATTTTAGCAGGTGTCGCAAGACAACATATGTGCACACTTCATATTGAAAGCAAAAGCTGCAGTTTTAGATAAGCTCATCTTTAATATATTGCATCCACGTAACATTTGTAGCTGTCAGATCCCATTAGAAGGTGAAAGCAAGACTGAACAGTCTACTTCCTCTGTAGCTACTTTGCATTCAACCTTCTACAGACTCCCCAAATGACTCTGAACTCTTAATGCCTAAACAATCAGATGGGTTGTAATTTCCCACTTGCTAAACAGGCAGCACTCCCTGGTGAATTGAGGTGAGACTTTCTCTGTACATGAAGCCAATGTAAAATTTGTTTAAGGGTCAGTAAAGGCAGTGGTTCCCAAAGATTTTCTGGGCCCCCCTATGGAATACATTAACACCCCCCCCCCAAAAAAAAAAAAAAAGAAAAAAACAATCAACTGGGCGCACACATCGTTCAACCAGACATAAACCTATACATATATTTAGTTTTCAAACTCCACTGAAGTTTATTTCACACTTTAGGTTGCAACAAAACACGCTACAAACCATCTTTATAGTGAAACACTTTTGTGTAACTGTTTTTTGTTTTTTTTAATTCATCCATACTGCTTCCCCACACCCCACACTTTGGGAACCAATGAGCAAAGGGATAAAACTGTGTGATGTTTCAATATACATGAGCAAAAATTGATGACTGATCATTTTGATTTTGACAATTACTTCCTCTATGCATGATTTATTTTCTATAGGGTACTTCAACAGTAAATTGAACGCAGTTCCACATTGCCACTCATTGTATAACAAGAGCAGTTAGCATTACCAATTAGCATCTGCAGGCCTGACAGGGTATCGTTTTCATCTCCAGCGAGACATGCAAAACAATGAAACAACACATGCCAATTATCTTTCATTAGTGTATTTGTTCTCACCACATGAAAAGAGAGCAAAGGGAAAGAAAATTAGCAATCCACAAGTTCAATAAATGTGCCACTGCTGTTCAAGACTTGCTGAATAATGATGGCTATAACCCAGGAGAAATGCCTGGCAAGTTGTTAGGCAATGGTTTGTGAATGCATAAGTGCTTGGATGAATTATGTTTACTATATCTGCATAGAGTTATGTATTCTGATGATATACATAACAAGGAGAACTTGTTTTGTAATTGACTTGTCAGTAAACCGGCTATTTGTAGAAAGGTTATGGAAATCAGTGCTGTGCAGTGCTATATTTTTACCTTTAGAAAAAAACTCAAACGGTGTTTATGTTGTTAAATTTAAGCTATCAAGTCTAACACTATGTTGCCTTTACTGGAACTTTTTCAAAGAACCAGGGTAGTATTCTTGGGCTGCAATAACCATGTTTACACTCCATTTACCAGGTTACAGAAAAATGAGCAGGGTAGAAAATTACAGCAAAAAAAGGCCCTGCTAAGGAGGAAGTTCTTATTTACTAAGAACTTTTCAATGGGGCTTTTCAATACTTCATAATAACCTCTGAATTAATCATATTTAATATATTTTTTAATTATCTGTATCAACCTTATTCATTTAGATTTGCTGGTGTTCACTAATTATAAAAGTAGACTTGGCTATTTATTTTGTATTATTATAAACAATCAAACCAACAGAGTTTTTGTGAGAAATTTTGTTGCCTTGAAATTTGTGCCTTACATCAGTCAGCTCTGTCCTGTTTAAAACCTTTAATCTAAATCTGAGTCCTCTCATTACAGATCTTCTTTGCCCTTCCTCATATCTCTTTGTTCTTGTGTTGGTAGCATAATTAGAAATGTTCTTTCATTTCTTGGGAGTGCGAAATCACTTGGCATTTTCAAACAGGATGTTGGAGCAATGCGGCACCATCAGCAGCATGGTTTCTGTCTGTTGAATTGGCTAAATATAGTATACAATACATCTGCTTGGTTGATCAGATATTTCACAGGTTTGTCCCATAAGCAAAACTGAAATTTTCTGAACTTTTTTATTGTATTACTTATTTTGAATATGTAGATGGTGCATAACTTCTCACTTATTATAAAATAACATTCATTTCACAATATCAAACAAAACATAAGGAAGCACAATAACTATAGAACACTATAACCAAAATAAATAGCTGGTATACTCAAAGGAGTGAGAAGAATATTCTTCCTCACCCCTTTGTTCAACTAAAATAATTATACGTACCCATGATTTGAGCCCAAGATGGAAAACACAGCACATTACCCACAGAAATTGCTTGTTACTATAATGGAGATGTTGGAATAGAAACATGTTTTCCGGTGGTCAGTGACATGCTTTGCTCAAGAAACTTTGATTTTATTCTTGAACACGTTTGCCACGACTGCCCTCCTCATCTCCCGGCAATGAAAACGTATATAGCAGCCTTAAATATACAGTGGGGCAGATAGAACAACAGTGCACAGCCCATGTTGTTTAAACCACTACATTCTATTCGAAGTAACTGCATTTCTTTAAGTTCAGCTGCCAGTTTTTTTAGATGCTTTCTCAGTTCTCACTTTGAGAGAGATGTCTTTGGCATAAGCCGCTTCGTCCATCACAGAAAAACTGAAATCTGTCACAGACAAAATGTGACAAAGTTCAAGGGGGTTTGATAACTTTTCAAACCATTCTATTTTATTCTAAGCCACATATCACATTAAAACATTCAAATTCAAAATTTTATACTGCTGACCTTTCAAAAACATTTTTAACTAAACGGGGGTTGTTCCCTGTTGTAAAGCAATTCTCTTCTCTACCAAATATTTCACCTCAGTATCAGACTGTTGCCCTCTTCTCTGAAGCCCACTTTTGATAAGCATTGTGTCTTAACAGAAGTGTCTAATTTTTCCAGCTGCTTGAAGGCTTTCCTTTCAGTGTATGCCAGGCATTACTAATATTCATCATTTACCATGCAGCTGTTTGACATGTAAGTTTTACAGCACAGGCTCAAGTCAAGTCAAGTTTCTTTATATACAACACATTTCAGCAAAAAGGCAGTTCAACGTGCTTTAGATTATAAAAGCACAAAAACAAAAAGTCACAAAAACATCACACTGTCACTAATTTGAGAACAGACATCGCCTTTTGTCCAGTGTCGTCATCATAAACACCATTTACATTGCAAGCATATTTGTTTCCATGAACACAGCTGCACCTAAACCATATCATTGTAGACTGAAGAAAATGTACTAATCAGATGTTTGGGTAAAGTTTACAGAACAATCTAAAGTTATCAAGGTCTTAAAAACATACAATCACAATTTCCAATAATTTTTGTGTTTAACTAAAACTACTGGGCTATACCAGCAGAACAGTTCACTTGAGGCTCCCCAGACTTGGATAACTTTAAAACAATGTCCAATGACTTTCAGCTTTAGCTGCAATATTCATATAGCAGAATCAGAATTTGGGTTAAACAGCACAAGGCAGGTTATAACCCAATTTGTATCAAATGGTTCAGACTAGTTGTGGTGGTGTAATGGTTTGGTTGTGATGAGGTCAAGTTTGCTGTTGTTCCTCAAACACTACTGCAAAAGCTTATGGTGATCTTGCTTGATTCACTGGCCCAAATTCAGTTTGCTTTATCTCTGTGCTTTCTTGCTTATATCCCCTTGCATGTGTTCCTTGTTCATCAGCACCTCTCTCCTGCACCAGACAAAGTTTTGGCACTATGACCACAAGTTTCCAAAAACATCTGTAATATATTTTATTCATATTCTCATGATTTGTTTAATTTTTCCTGACTACTTCCTACATTTTTTTTCCTCTTGCACCTGCCCCTTCCATGTATGGATACTTTCTTGGACATATATACGAGTGAACAGATGTTTTTACGAAGCACGGTGCTGTGGACTTGACTAAAATGTACAGAACAGAGCAGTGCTTCTGGGTGCTTCAAGTGTGTGGTACTGCCAGCTGGAACGCTTGTGCCTCTAATCACTACATGCAGTCCTATTACACCCAACCACAGGATTTCAAAACCGCTGTCTTTCTGAAGTTTCCTGGATCACCCCTGACTACCTCAGTCTGTTCGAGCATGTATTTCTGTTCATACTTATATAATTTGAGTGTGAGTTTGCAAACTGTAATATTTACAAAGTTAATGGTTTAGTTTGTTCAGATTTTTGTTTTCTTCCTTCTGTAATGAACATATACTCTATCCATGGTCTCAACCTACATTTCCTGACAAGTCCAAAATTAGAAGCTATTATCATCCTGAGAAAAATTAGTTCTGTTTCTTTCGCCAAGTCTTTGTTTTACTGTAAGTTCTTGTTCATGCAGTGTGCAACTTTGCTTTTCTATAATTAGCTGTTGACTTTTAGTGAGGCTGTTCTTAAAGGCTGAAGCAAACCGCTGACCACAAGCTAGCGTAGCTTAGCCACATTGCTAAATTACAGAGCAGCTTTTCTTTTCAAGGCCAGGCTTTGCGGGGCCAAAAGTCACAAATGGCAGCCCAGTGCACTTCAGTAAGAAGTTCAGTAGCACCACATGAACAGTGTTTAGAGAAACATCTATAACTGTACATACCTTGTTGTTTCCATTAAGATGTCCATGCTAAAATGTAGCAATGTAGCGTCATTGAAACTCAAAATAGTTTAAAATATTTTACAGGAAAGTACAATCAAGTAAAAAAATAACTGACTTTTTTTTTCAGTACTTCCAAATATTCTTTTCTGAATGGAACAGAAAGATTCCCTTTTTATTAATTTTTCTAGAAGCTTTTCTTTTTAGGAAATTCTCATGTTTGACACATTGCACACCAGAACATGGTCTGTGACCAGCAGTATGTGGATAAAAATGACTAAACCCTGTGGCCAATGCTTTTACATATATGAATGACCAGTGCTGGTGTGTGGTTTATTGTTGACGTCGATAAATAAATTATGCTCGTATTGAGGTAAAAGTGTTTGTATGATCCAAACCAGTGAGTTCCATTTGGGTGGGATGCATTTTATTAACTTCTCTTTTGACAGTTCTAGTTCTTGCTTTTCTAAGCTCATTTCCAGTTTGGTTTATGCATATGGGGTGCATTTAAAGTATTAAAGATTGGTATTTAAAACCACACTGTCTGACACCAATTAGGCATCAATTGTCATGAAAGTCCTCAACTGACAAAGAGCTGACCATGAGATGATGTTTATGAATGAAAGCTGGCTATTTCTTTCTGCAGTTCCTCTGTGTGGTTTTGGCCTAAGTATTCAGCCATGCCCATGTTTCCAAGAGGCCAGTCAAGGGTGAGAGAGTTTCCCTCACCTTAGGGCGGCAGAGCTCCACTGCCATGCATGAATCAACAATGTCGGTGGGATTCAAATGCTGTGTCTGTTTGCCTCTGCCTTGCTTTGGTGTGTGAGTGCGGGGGATGTTCAAGGCCCAGCAGGGTGCCTGTTTAGAGGCTGGACACAGTACAGAGTTTTCAGTCTGCTGCTCCCAACCACAAAGCGATGGACTGGACAACCTTGCCTTAACACAGTGACAGGCACATTTAGCATTTTGCACATTTCCAGATTCGTTCTCTCTGCCCCTGATGACAGAAACAGGAGGATCACTACAGTTGGCACTCCAACGTTAATTTAAGGAAACCAACTTCATGAAGAAAATTAGGATCCTAATGACCCATAATAGGTGTATATTTCTTCACTGCCTCTCTTTAGAGCTTGTGGTTTGGATTTCATTGCTACAGAAGGAGATGACATAAAAAGTACAGAAAAGTTCAGAGAAGGAAAATCCAAAGGAGCCTGTTTACATTCCTGTATGTAAAGAAAAGTAATGTTAGAAATATATTCTCATTGTTATTGCATTAGTTAACAACCTCTTCGTTATACCTATGTGGATTACCAGTAGCACTAATTTTTAAGCTCTGTAGTTTATGGCTAGTTTTCATACATTGTTACCAAATTCTGTGATTGCAAATTTCATTTAAGATATGCTAAAC
The DNA here is from genome assembly GCA_903066815.1 of Brachyrhaphis roseni. Taxonomy (NCBI): domain Eukaryota; kingdom Metazoa; phylum Chordata; class Actinopteri; order Cyprinodontiformes; family Poeciliidae; genus Brachyrhaphis; species Brachyrhaphis roseni. The sequence continues at coordinate 68,082 of CAEFZY010005858.1, forward strand.
ATTTTCTTATTTGTTTTGTTTTTTACCTCCCCAGGCCTCTTTTACTGCTGCCAGTTGTTGAGATAATTCAAATGAATAATCCAGCCATCCAGTTTATCTTTGGAGGGCTGTTTGAGCTTTGTTCCTTCCTCTAGTGGCAAGAGGCAGGGTACACACTGTACAGGTTAAATGAGTTATTAGCTCATTCAGTATAATAATCTTTTTTTGTTGTTGTTGTTTAATTGTGGTGCTTTTGGCCCTCCATTGATAGAAAAAGTAAGTGAAAAGGAAGGTGTTAGTTTAGAAAGAAAAAGAAATACATGACATTTCTTACAGTTAATTTAGCCTGTGTAATAGAGACTTAATCATTCAGTTCAGTTTAGTTTATTTTTATAGTGCCAATTCACAGCTAATATGCAATCATTCAATCCGAGGGGAGAGTGTCATCTAAGGAAGCACAGCCGATTGCATCTAGTCTTTGACCTTGCATAAATTCCACATCCTGTGTTTGATCAAGCATCACTTGCACCAGTCTGTAGAGAGCTTGTAAATGGTCCTTTGCTGCTACTGGAGGTGTGAAGTACCATCTGTTGTTCATTTTTCAAGTGCAGCCCTTTAGTTTCTGATTACTTTGGTCCCTTCTTGTGCCAAACGCCTATTGGTGAATAGCCATCAGACAACAACACTATATTTCACCTCAGTTTAAAAGAAAAAATAAAATAAAATAAGTTGGTGCTTTAGTGGATGGAGCAAACTTGTTTTTAATTATGCATGGCTGATGTAGGATATTTCAGGTATTCAAGTCAGCTTATGTACTGGGACAGAGATCCACCATGTGTTTAACACATGGCACAGTCACTTTATTTGGCACATGATGAAAATAGGGAAAAAACCCAGTGTGGGTGTGTTGGTTTGTGTTCCTGCATTGTGTGTACTGATTTTCAGGGGGCACTTGAATGATGTCACAGGTTTCAAGGTGGTCTGCTGCCGACCCACATCCTGTGGCTTCTGGTTCCAGGCACACAGAGACACACATTTTAGTAGTGTGACTTTCTCTCACATGTGCTCTTTTTCAGGGATCCTGTAAACTACACACATACAGAGGATTGGCAAAAAAGTGTTTGGTAATGTACAAAATAACATGAATGGCTGATGACTCAATAAAAGATTAACTATACAGCAAGAATCTAATATGAAGCAAAATCTGATTCCTCAAACTGAAACAGAAAAAATCATGTCTTATCAAGCCTTGGAAGATGAGAGAGGGAGTGTAAACAATATACAACAAAATGAGTAGCGGTAAGAAACAAAACAAAACTACAAATGTATTAGTAAAATAATAATATTTATCAAATTGTGATTGAAAAGAATAAATAATTGAATAGATATACCCTCAATAAATACACAGAAAACAAGTCTTGCTAATGAATTGATAACCCTCCTGTTATATTCAAAACATGGCACAGCCCATTTAAGCAGCTCCAGGGCAGCTGAAACTTATTTCATTTACTTGACAAGTAATTCCTGCAGTAACGCCAGAGAGTCACTCTGTTTAATTTTTCCTTTGATCTGTTTTCTTAGCAGCTGATATTTGGGGGCGTCTTGAGTAACCATAACCATACAATTATCCAAACTCTTTGAGAGAGCTATTTAGTGTTGAGCCTGACGGGTCATGATAACACACATAGCACACCAGAAGCAGAATAGCACTCAGCAAACTCTTCAGGAAACACAGTTTCACAGTAAAACATTTACATTCTGTTTCTGCAGGTCATATGGGTTGTACTGTCAATGTCTCGGGGACATTTTTTCTTCTTCAAATGATTAACTAAGCAAATGTCACTCAGGCAATAATCAAACGTATTCTATTTGGTAGGAATAGCTGCTACAGAGTAAGAGCATGTTTGGATTAATTTAAACCATTTCCTCATGTTTTATAATTTAATTGAGCATCGAGTTTATTTTTTCAGCTTAGTTCTAACAACCTTTACATTTAAGAAAATACAATTTACTGTTAAAAAAAATTACATTATTTATGATTTATCTTTTATTTATATATATTTATTTTTCTTTATTTTAATTAAATTTTTTTTATCTTACTTTTTTCTACAGGTCTTTTTATTTCCGGTTGTTTTTTGTTTGTTTTTACATTTTTCTGTCTCCTATTTTACTTTATTTTATGCATTTCTGCCTCATTGTACAAATGAGGAGGGGTGGTGTCTTGAAGGTTCATCTTCTGCCTGTTGGTTGGTTAGCATTACACAGCATAGCTCAAATCTACATGTTCTGGCCTAATAGAGATGTCAATTTATCAGTTTATCAATTCATCAGTTTATCAGTAAGCTGTAGCTTAGCAACTTGTGCTGTTTTGTATGGAAAATAGTTAAAATTTAGAGAGGGAAGACACGGCTTGGAAGCATTTAACTCTTCCAAAGTTGTAATTAGGAAAAACACTGCCACAATTTGATTCTAATGATGATATATTACCTAAATTAAATTGAAACCATTACCTCATGGAAATATCTGACTAACCATTGTGCATTTGTGGTAAACACATTGGCATTTCAACTTTTGGCAGATTCATGTTTGGTTCTAGACTGTTTTCTTCTTAGCAATTACAAAAACCTTTTCATTTTTTCCCCTCACCACATAATTATGTTGACCTTTTTCTGTCAGATTGTGGGAATTATAGTTTTGAAATGTCCAGTTTTTATTTGCTAAAGAAGAAACACTAATTTCAACGTTCTGCAAATCACAGTGTTATTGTTTTATTTAAATGTAAAACTCTGAGTATCTGAGTAAAGAGTAAATGCATCCTATGAGATTCACAAAGTTTTTGATTTTAGTTAACTGTAAGTAATTTAGCTCTGCCAGTGGCCAGGAAAGGCACATTTTAAAGCCTTATGAATATTCAAATTCTAAAAGTAGGCAACCGTTCATTACCTTCTTATGGCTTCTTCATGCAGGTGCCCAGCAAATTACAAATGAAATAAATGTTGCCCGCAATGAACAAGGAAACTATAAAAGGTTTTTCCAATGGCCATTTTCTTTCAGTAACTCAATTTACAAATTGAAACACGTTATATATTTTAATTAAACACAAATTGGTGTTTTGATCCCCTTTCTTCAGTTAAGTTTTAGGATTTTTTTTACTTACAGCTAATGAAAACATGACATTGAAGATTAGAATGTTACATCGGGACTATGAATAACACATTTTTAAGATAGAAAAGCGGGCTTAAAGAAAAGTATATTTATTACTTTAAAGTTTGTATTTGCAAGAGATACTTTTACTGCATCTTTTAGTGCTTCTTCAAATTTATTTGAAAATTACTGTATTCTCTTTACCAATATATAACATTGACAAATTAGGTTAGTGATTATACCACAACATGTAGCGTTCTCTTATCTTTTTTTTTTTCTCCAAAGAGTTTTTAGCGGCCCTAGTGGCTCGCATTTTTTTTTAACAGTAGAGTGACAGAAAGGAGGAAGACATGCAGCAAAGGCCGTCGGGACCGGGAGTCGAACCCGCGACGTCCGCTTCAAGGACTAAGGCCTCTAAGCGTGGGGCGTGCTAACCCCCTGCGCCACCACAGCACACCCCACGTTCTCTTATCTTTGAGGTTTTTTAGTTGTTGCAGAACTAAAAAACCTCAAAGATTCCTCAGCTGTTTTGGCACATTTGTGAACTTTATGCACATGTTTGTCACTGACCCAACTTCCCTTTCCTGTGGATTGTTTGGGTTGTTGCATAACTCCTAATTATGCATGGCAGTCAATCCTGCATTGTCAGAGTTTAAAAAAATAATACAGTTGCTTGTGACTATTGTTTTGTTCAGCGTTTATCACACATGGTTTCCTAGATTTTTCTTCAAACTATCTTCTTGTTCTATCCAGAATGTGTGGATCAGTGCCCCCCAAAGCAGCTGAAATGCAGTTATATGGCTTAGTCTTGAAATTTTTATAGAAGGCTTTAAGATCTTCTCTAGCCCTGGTCAACAAGTTCAAAATGGCTCGGCTTGTGTTTAGTTATTTTATCTTTTGGATGAACTCATTTTTGCCTGATGGTTTTGTGGAGTTTGGATTGCACTGTGATGTTGTGGTTGGAAAAGGTCTTTAGTTTGTCTGACATTCCATCCGACTTCAACTCTCAAACATAAAAAATGAAACTTCCCAACTTAAGATACTGAAACTTGTTAAGAGGAGAAAAAGATTGCATGCCGTTTTGAAACCCATAGGAATCTCTTAAGTGTGTAAAATAGAAAGGTTAGGGTGATGAAGTGATGTGCATTTTTGCAACCAGTTGTGCCAACTCTCAAGCTTATCTGCTCGGTATCGCACTCAAAACTGTTCACGGTGAACACCATTTTCAACCTGACCGTTTACTATGTGACTCCAAGTACACGTATGTGGCCATAAAAATGTGCCTTTCTATGGATGTTTTCTGGTGGATATCTGCTTTGAGTTCACTGCGAGTATATGCAAACCTCCATGGAGTGAAGTAGGGAGCATTTGGCTGTTAAAGAGAAAGGAAAAATTAAGAAATCAGACTCTTGGAGACATAAGAAAGAGTTGACAACCAATGTCTGCCTTGTCTGTAAATTTATAGTTTCCGTCTCATAAAAAGATCTAACATGACTTCTCTTGATGCAGCTTATTTCAAAATTTAAAGTCTTTTTGTTTTTGTTGTGCAACCTGACCTTCATGTGTAGCATACTATACATGTTGATATCAGGCCTCACTGCAATAAACAGAACTGTGAGAAAGTTGTACATATAATTAGAACATGAAAAGATTTATGTTTCCATTCAGCTCTCATTGTGTGGATTTCTCTCTTTCTTGTCCCTCTGGAAATATTTTATGACAACTTCAGTTTTGACAAGGCTGTCGGAAAAGTTATTACAAGATTTATTCAGCCATAGGTATTTGGCTCCATTTCATTTTTTTTTTTTTTACTTCTGTAAATCATCTTACTTCAAAAGTTTGTTTTTCTCTCAGTGTCTGTTCTACCTGACCCTCTCTTTTACTTCTTTTTTCCCCCTCTCTCTCTTTTCTACCCCTCACTTCAGTGTGAGACTTAGCGCCATACAGACTCTCTTTATACAGTGTGTTTGTTCTGCAGGACCGAGCTGCAGCTTCACCTCCTCCAATGCCTATTGGTGTGCAGAGTCCTAATATGAGCAAAGATGGTGCAGAAACAGAATGGGATTTAAGAGGGAGCTTCCCTAAGTGGGAATATAGGTCACAGACAGGTTAACACATGGGGATGCAGATTGTTGCGATTAAAGGGCTGTCAGAGCCTTACACAGCAGGCAACGGAAATTCTGTATCTCGTGCCATCAAGCAGGAAAACAAGGATAGTTCTCACAGTTGGATGAGGCTTTTAGCCAACATTTGCTCTTAGGAAGCAGTGAAATTCCATGAAACTAAAGAGCCAGTTTATTTCCTAATTATTACTACATCTTTGATTCTAACTTGTACTAAAGTGCTGTCATATTAGGCTGGCCCATCAAAACAGAAGAAAATCCACTTTAGGTCATTTTATGACATTCGTGTTTTTTTTTATTTGTGCTACTGTATAAACAGCTCGACTGCCTGTGGGTTCACAAATCTGCACTTCCTGGTGAAATCATTATCTTTCCATCTGCTGAAGACATTTCAGGCCATTGAGGAAAACTTTTAGACATGGCAGTTCATCTTTTGCTGACCTCTGCAGAGGGCTCAAACTCTTATTAGATAACAATTTGCTCCACTCACTTTCTCTCTCTGTCCAACTTTCTTCCTTTTCATTTACTCAACATTCAGAAAAGCAACTGCCTTTCCTGAATATGTTTTTTTTGGTGTTACATTTCAAACTGTGACCTGCTGGGTTTAACTGCTGTCATTTTAAAGCTTCTTATCTCTCTTTATGGTGCTTTTGTCTTTCGTAATTTGCACCAAAAGGTTTTTTGAGCATTCTTAACCAGTCTCCCAAATAACAATACAGTTTACTAACTTAGAAACATATACTGTAGGTCTACGTTAGACCTATATGTTTATTTTCTTAAGAACTATAAAAGGAAGGCGAAGATATGCAGTGCTTTGGCCAGTAACAGTTGGGACTACTCTTGCCATGGTAGTGCTTAATGTGCAGTTTGAACCAGCAGATCATTATCTTAATGTGGCGTAAACAATAAACAAGCTTTGGTGTTTTGGGCTTCTTGTAAGATCACAAAAATCACCCACAAGATTGCCCCATGATTTACAGAATTTCCAAGACTATTTTGACATTGTTGGATTTTGGCACATTTGGAAGAAAACCATTGACAGTGTTGGAACATTTATCCATACTGCACTCTTATTACTCCTATACTCTAAGGTTTTCCTGGCTCCTTTTTGGCCATCCTGGCTTAGTGCTATTGCTATGGGTATTAGATCTGCACTATGATGTATTCTCATAATCTGCTCAAATCAACTGTCAATAAAAAATATCTATTTAATTATAAACACAAAGGCTAGATGTATAACTTACAAAGCCTTTTAATGCTTTGGTAACTGATTATCTTGTCGTTTTATCCCTAATCATTCTTCTATAAAAGTCAGATAACTAAACCCTCAGTTTATAGCAGATGACAGGATTATCTTAATTGTTTTAAGGGATTGTGAAACAAGCCTTTATAAAGAACTTCCCCCTCAACATTTCAGTCTATGAGCACTCTCATTAAATGTATTTACAATGGATTTAGTAATAAACATACTGTTTATTACAGTATGTTTATTACAGTAACAAACATACTGTTTATTACTAAATCTAGGTTTAGTAATAAAACTATTATTTAATTACTAAACCTAGGTTTACCAAACCTAAATAGGTTTAGTAATAAACCTATTAAAAATGAGGCTGTGTTTATTTAGGCTAATAAACAGCCTAAATATACTGTGGAAAAAAATGATTTCGTCTGTCACGGGTTCCTTCTGTTTTTAAGTTTCAGATCATCAAATAAATAATTATGTCTGACAATTATATCTTTATGAAATTATTTCAAAAGGTAGTTTTAGTTTTCAAATTGAATTTCTTATATGAAGAAAATAACCCCTCCTGGTTAAGTCTTAGATTATCTGTTGAAAAGTCATGTTTTTGGGGGGTTGACCTTTCTTGGGCTGACCTTTCACCTAAATAGATCCCGACTCACCAGAAAGGATCAGGTAACTAGTTACCCTTAACAAGTGAAATTATTTGAAAACTGCTTTTTAGTACACAATAAGATAATATTTGTCTATTATTAAAATAATCAAAATATTTAGCTGTGCTAAAAAAAAAAAAAAAGTCTCTCCGGGGTAATTCTTTAAGTTTCTTTTACTGTTTATCCAGTTGCATGGAGGTATTTGAAAGTATATTTTACTTGTGTGTCCTCAGCTATGGAGTTAATCCTTGCTTCTTAGTGCTGATTCCAGGGTTCTCAGTGGCTACATGCATGTTCATGCATAAAACCTAGAACAAACAGGTAACTCAGAGTTGGCATGCAAGCACATACAGTCAGAAAATAAACTAAACGACAAACGTACATGGCATACTAATGTTCGCTCACATGTCTGTTGCCCAGTCTGGTCACAATGGAGGAGTACAAAGAACATATCATGCCCACCATAAATTAAGACAGCTAAAAATATGAAATAGATAAATTTTGGCTACCTAGGATCGCAAAAGTCACATCTTAAAGATAACTGCCTAGCAGTCCCAGGTTTTTGTGTCTTTTCTATTGCATGCTTCAGTCATGACTCAGCAACATCACCACCAAACCATAAAATATGGGTGTTGGATGTTTGGAGTTGGCTATTTCATTTTTTTAGCTGACACCATCATGATACATGAAGTAGTAAAAACAAGCCATTTTTATTTAGAGCTTTTTATAGTATATGCCAGTAGATGCATGGGTATTGGTGAGTATTCCCATCTTAGGGTTAACAAGTAACTTTTTGGTCAATGTCTTGCTCTTCATAGAAATTATTCAAGATATGAGATGTGAAATAAGAAACATTTGAAAAACGCTTCAAAAACATAAACCACCAATTATATAAAAAAATTCTAAAAATAACAAATCACACTTCATCTAGGCTCTGAACCAAGGTGTTGTACAAAAGGAAGGTTTTCTGATTTCTAACAGCATGCCAAATTTTAACGAGAACCCTCTTTCATTGCTATGGTTCAATAAATATGTGGTAAAATATTTTAACTGGATTTTCAGTGTGAAAATTAAATATCATAGCTTGTCCTTTGTAAATTCAGCTATTGTTAAATTCACTCTAACCTAAACATTTGTTTCCAAAGCTCCTCCTTCCCCATTAGATTTAGCTTTTTTCTTTTTTTTTTTTACTTTCTGCCCATTTTGACGACAGACTTAAAAGGTCCCCTCCATTTGACTTCTTTTGTAGGGGTCAGTTGGAAAAATCACTGGTCAATCAAAAGGGCCACTGGCAGACTCTTTATCCATAAGGAAAGGGTAGAAAGACATCTGGTGTCGTGTCCACATGCCCAAAAGGCAAGACAAGGTACGTACAAATTGCACAAGCATTCTTGTGCTTTCTGGAAAGGAAGTGACTTGTCAAAAATAAGCTGACTAACCATTCAGCTAACCAGAAATCACATCATACTATCTATTTGTGCATTATGTCTTTCTCATTTCTGATGCGCTATTTAAGGAATATAATTTCTTGCAAAACCCCCTTCTCAGTAGCTAGAGAATTTGATGTTACTGATTTTAATTGGAGAAAAACAAACAAAAGTAATCCTGTTTTTTTGTTGTAAGATTGACTTTTGAATGGTGTCAGCCTTTTTCGCATTTCTGTATATGCAGAAGTACTGCAGCAACGTAGTCCTGCAAATGTTTTTGCAGCTGTTGAGTTTTATTCTTGAATAGACTCACTTGATTTAATTCACTATGTTACTCTACATTCTTGTCAGTGTCAATAATTACTTCTTTGCCTCTTCAATCTTTCCAAAAGACTCCCGAGTTTATACAAGTCTGCTTGCTTGGTCAAGTGTTATCTACAAAGTGTTAAGCCATATTGATGAATAAGTAGTTGTCAGTTTCTTAAACTGGACAGTAAGCAAAGGGACTTTTCTCAGCTGCTTTGGAACTTCCTAAAATAACCAAAGTGGTTTCTTGTTACTTGTCATATGAACTTCCGTATTCTAGGATTATTCATACTTAATGCCAGACAGTGTTGGTTATTAAGATATAAAAAGAAAAAAGCAACACCCTCACAGCTATTGCTGTAATTTAATTTCCACTAAATTATGCAGTCAGTCTTAGAGAAGTAGTTTTTATGCAATCAGTGAACATTAGCAGCTCTAATGGGAGACATTTTTGTTAAACTCCTACTGTTCACATTACAGAGTTGACATTGACCATTCACAAACACCACAGTGCTAGATCAGTCTCTCATCCCATACATCAAACTAACAATTGCCGAATCAGTTGGTATAAAATTAACATGTATTCTTCCATATACATTTTAACCAATTTGGCTGTAAGGCCACCTTAGAGATGTGTTTGTTAATTTAGACCAAACAGGGCTATCTCAATATGCTTACACAGCGAGCTAGCAATGCCTTTTCAACTGCTAGAAAGTTGAAATCTTTTTCTAACATTGAAACCAGATTGACTGTCCACATTATAGATGTTTCTTTTCAGTTCAAAAATTAAAAGATAATGTATGGTTACACACTGTCAGTTTTCATTGCGTAATCAATTGGTAAAACTTGAAGATATGTCTTTTTCTACCTCATAAATGTAAAAATGTGATGTTTTAAATAGCACCTTAGAAACAGTTGTTCGAGCACAGATCAAGGCAAGGCAGGTGAAGTGTTTGGCCCAAGGAGATGATGACAGAGATGGACAAAGGAGGGTTCAAACCAGCAAACAAAAATCCCTATCACCATCAATCTAATGCCTGATCTGTTAGTCAAAAGTTAAAAACATATTCTTCAACTTTCTGCACTTAAACTACTCTGACTTTATTACCACCTTCGGGACATTGGTGATAATTTAATCTTAACCCTTTGTTTAGCATTTGTGTCCTCACATATAACTGTTTCACAGCAAAGTTACATAAAGGGGAAGCAGTTGCAAATTCTCTTTAACCATTTAAAATCGTAATGATTCTTGCTTATATGTTTTAATTCAAAAGCTCATTAGATGCTTTCCTTTAATCACCAAGGAACTGGGAACTATTAAACTGTTCTCCTGCCTATTTTTGACTTGTCTAGCAGCTTTGCAGCCATCAAGTCAAGTCTCCAATTTCTGGGTCATCAGTTTTTTGGCACATACTTGTCATACAATATACATGGTGGCAACTACCGGTGTCCACTAATGACATACTGAGACTCAGATTGACGTTTCCCAAGACCAGCACATCTGGTCGTCTGTGTGTAAGTCCTTGCTACTACCTCTCGGAGGCCAAAATTTCAGGGGAGCAATAAGTCCTCAAATTAGTCTTCCTACCAGATTTTTGTGTTCAGGCACCTGCAATAACATATCAATGGCTCTACTTTTATTTATGTTGCAGAGATATGTGAACATTGTTTTTTTCTTTAGTGACTAAAAAGTGATGCTCTACATCACTAAAGAGTGATGTAGAGCAGGGCATAGTGGGGTGTTGCCCCTGACTCTCAACCAAGCTCCCTTCTGTAATTAAGGCAATGGGTTGAGCTATGTGTCTTAATGGTGGGCCACTCCCACACACCAAATCAAAGGGCTCTGTGACCACACACACATATTACATAAACACACAGACACACAAAGAAAAAAATGTGTTGTGTATGTAACCCATGCACACTGACTGTGTTTGTGTATGCTGTCTGTTGTGGTGAAAATGTTTAGTGAGGACAGTAACCATAGACATATGTCTGAGTCTAAATTGGAGTGATTTACACAGAGGCATTGGGTAGGAACGGTGGGCTTCTGGACTTTAACACAAGCTGCCATGTAAACCTTCCATGTATTTCTAAAATGAGGCTTGAGGTAAGCATACACCTTTTCCTCACAACTTCATCTTTCTTCAGCCTGTCCAAAAACTACAGCAGGATGTGGTTATACATGAGAGAGTTTAGTCTTCAAAACCAACCTGTAATCTAGTTGTGCATGCTTGTAGAATATTCCATGATAGAATGTCTGTAAGTTTCCATTTCCACTTAGACGTCTGTCCTGTAAGCAGTGCTAAAGCTCCTCAGCTTAAACCATTTTGCCAATTCTTTTGGCCATTCTCCCAACAGCCATTCCTGTGCGGTTTTCCGCTCCCACCTCATCCTATTCTTGGATGTGTGCTTTCCTAAACCATATTTAGGATGTTTTACAAAGCAAATTAAATGGTCTATACTTTAAATGCATGTTTATGAAATTCCCAAACTTGCTGTTGCATTCCTTCAAAGATGCAGACACCAAAAGGAACATTCCAAAACCTTGAGAGTTGTGCTATGGTGATTGGGGCAAAAAAGTGTGACAGTCCTTTTCCAAAAGTGTTTCATGAAACATTTGGTATATATTTCTACACTATAGTCAAAAGCACATTTAAGTGACAATCTGTTTACTGGATTGAACTTTTAATCCAACTTTATGCAGATGGATCAGAATGACTCTGTGTGATTGAATTGTAATTGCATTGATCACATTTATGTGAATTACCTGCATTTGCCTGAACTGTTTGTCTTGTGAAAATACAATAACTGAGAATGAATGCTTTAAGAAAAATAAATTGAACCAAAATCAAAATATATCTTAGATAAATTTGTAAATCTTGGCTTATTGAAACCCTTTGTAAGGACTCCTTTCATAAACCAATCACAAACTTACTCTTGCTTGTGTGTATACATTTAAATTTTTTAAGTGTTGATAGCTTTTATGGTAGAGTGAAGTACTCTGTGCTTCAGATAATTAGTGATTATCTGAAGCCCTTGAATCTTGTGACTCAGTAATCCAATTTACCGGTTAGCTACATACCAATGCATGGTCACACTCAAGTTAGTTTTTCTGTCAATCACCTACTGACACACGTACACACTCACACACAAGTGCTGAGAGACACACAAAAAATGCCAACCATAATAACATGTTTGTTTTAAAACAAGTTGCAGGATCTGTTTTGATGTATTTGTTACTCTGTTCATGACTTCTTTATTTCTGTTCCTGAGAAAAATACAATCTATTTAGAGGCACATAATGATGCTAGTAATCGCTATGCCCAGGCCCCTGCCCTAGTCTGCCACCTGGCTCATGTAGCACATGATCTTGACATCCTTCCCTACATGGGGTGGACCACATGGAGGAGGCTTTCATTTTGCTTTTCTGTTAAAGCCCAAGGAGCCAAGTTTCAACCAGCAGGTGCAAACAACTTTATTTTGGCTCAATTAAAACTTTTACAAGTTTCAATAAAAACTCAAAAATATCCAGTGGCCGGATAGACCGTTCATTGTTTGGAGTCTATGTTTTCTATGAATTCAAATCAGACAAATATTATGTACCCTACATTTAGCACTGCACGTGGCTATAGCTCTGCTCCGCCACGCATTTTGCCAGTGGAGCAAAGCTATTCCTGACCACCGTAATTTGAATTACGTACAGCTCTCTGCAAGCCCAGATGTGCTCTGAGATGCATGCATGGAAAATCCAAGATAAAGCCAGTGATAAAAAGAATGAGTGGAATCAAATAAAATACTGTAGTTCACGGTGCATTTGTGCAGGTGATTAGTAGCACTAGGAGGTGGTGGAGGAGCTTAATTTTTTTCTCAGATGATCGGTCTC